>JBAMAW010002161.1:462500-725130 GCA_037043295.1 Amiota minor | reverse complement strand
CATTGTTTACAGCATTAAAATAATGTGATTTCAGAAATTAGATTCAAGTAATCATTATTATCGTAGAAGCCACATAAAACTTAATATTGTACATGCTATTAAATAAAGCAAAGTTGAGCTTTTCTTAAAAATATCATTAACGGGCAATATTAAACTAAACATAAATATTAAATCAATTTTGCCAAGAAGTTGTTCAAATATTGAAAGTATAACAAGAAATGCAAATCAGACGTCGTTTCATTCTAAATTATAAAACCAATCTATCTAATAATTCTTACATACTTCATTATACATACATACATATCTTAAAGCGTAACAAATCTCATGACAAAGTGTTAATAATCTTCACTCTATTTGTGCAAAGCATAGGGACTAGGAAATCATTGGTTTCTTTTTTTTTTCTTTTTTTTTTGTGGCAAAGAAATCCAAATAATTTACATCAATCTAAAATACTTTTGAATATGTAAAATTTATACATTCTAGATTGAGAAAGCTTAAATGGCATCCATCATAAACATTAGGGTATGGTGATGTAGACTAAAACACAAACGTTTTCTCCAGTCCATTATACCCACGAGTTATTTACATTTTATATACCATATTAAATTTAAATATCACTATTTATAAGATATATACCAAACAAGAAAAATTGCATAACTCTAAATCATTTCTCAATAATTCATTTCTCATTTTCTTATTGCAAAGTCTAACAGAAATAAATAGCAAAAGTGAAGCCATATGGAATGTTCTTGTATTAACATTTAAAGATATTTTCTTAAAGATAAAAAACAGGAGAGAAATAAATGAAAAAATTTAATGATAAATTATTATTATGTATTTGCAACCTTAAAAATATTGTTTCAATTTGAAGATATATTATATATTCATATAGATTTGTTTATAAAATTTCTTGTATATACACGATGCGACAAGTCTCACTTCAAAACAATTGTTACATCAATTCAATAGTAAAGCAAATACAAAGGCCAAATCGATTTTGAAACATATAGCCTTTAAAGCACACATCAATACTCCTTGCATTGCCTCAATGTCTTCAAAATCACTTCCTTTAGAACTAAATTTCTGGATCATATTGAAAACATCACGTTACATGCCACCTAACAATTGTTTTTAAGAAGTTTTGTAAATTTCTGGTTATGCTGGCCAACTTCGTTAATTCAGCCCTTTCCATTATTATAGTTAGTGAGTTAATACGATTAATTGCTACAACATCGCAAACGTTTTGGATCAATTCGGAAGTGCGAATTGAAACTTGTCTCATGTCACGTTTAACATCTACTCTGTCTTTCCAAAAAAAAAAAAAAAAAATTCTTGACACAGAAAAATATTTGTTTGGCCTAAGGAATCGTCACCGTACTCATGATCTACAAACAGGATTTTTTATGATGCAGTTTTACCGAGTCTTACATAAAATTTATTATCAGGTCTCTGTTTGTTCTATGATTACTACAATATTATTATTGTACACTTCACTAAAATCAAGAAATGTCAGTTGATCCTGAATACTCAGGATTTGGTTAGATCCAGGTACAATATATACAAACTTCCGCCCATTTATAAACAGCGTGACTTGATATTGAGATACTCGTATAACTTGTCGCACTGAGTAAAATTGGACTCCCAATTTTGACCAGTCCCAACGACTTCATTATAGAAGAGATCAGTTGTTGTTACCTATTTGAAAAGAGTATTCGTTATATGGGAATTTGACTGTAGAATATTTTCATATATGTATTCAAAATCATCATTTGTTTTTTGAAGTGTAACTTATTTAGTGAAGGGTAGTAAATCCAAAAAATATGAAAATGAAATGTGACGAAAATCAAATTTCACGATGTTATTACAATATTATTTTGGAACTATTTAGGCAAATACAATATAGAAATGAAATTTCTAAAGTAGATAGTCAAGCAATAATACAGAATATTGTAGTATTATATTGTTTCAATACAAAAGAGTTATTTTATTTTTCGGTCATTCGGCCACTTGTTCGTAAGTTCTTTCATAACGTAAACACATTCAGTAAAGCATTTTTTATTTCTCTCTTACTCATGCATAAGCATTCATTCTGCACGCTGCAGACGAGCCCGCATAAGACAATGCGCATTGTTTTGTGCATCTCCCCACTACGTCTGTGAAGCATCTTCGCATTTTGATTTTCGTCACATTTCATTATCTACTTTTTGGATTTACCTCCCTTCGCTAAAGAAGTTTCACTTCTTCACTTGTGCTTATAAGGGTGAGGCACACTACTTAATTTTTTTTTTTTTTTTTATGTTATCTTATGTTTCGACAATCGGACATAGAATAGTTCATAATTTGTCGAATAAGGAAAAATGCGAGTACTTTTATTGCGCTTACTTTAATTTCATTCAATATTAATGTTAACACATATTTATCAAATAATATACAAGTATATAATGTAAACGCGATGAAATCAGTTCTTGTCTGCCATATTTGGTTTCATCTTCTGCTCGTACTCGTATGCTTCACTACACGCAGTCATGGGATCGTCGATTTGGCTATGCAAAAATATCGACCATAAAATTATTAACACATATCATATAACAGCAGGAACAGCAACAATAACAACAATAACAATAGATACAGTTATCATATCCTTACAAAGATACCCACACCCAGATGCATATACATAAATACATAGAAAGTGATAAAAAGTGCTACACTTTCAGACATAACATACGAGTAACATAACATAAAATGGCTAACTGTGCAGATTTATGACAAAAAATTGTTTATTTTTATGAATTTTTATTGCTTAAAATTTACACATTTGATAACTACGCGCATTATATGTTCATAAATTTTGATAAAAAAAAAAAGCTCCATTGCCTGTTTTCAAGGATTTTCATCCCCTTAACATACTTTTAGTACTCAATAATAAATATTACAGAGTTGCCCATTTAAAATTATAGCACTGCGATGCTTTTATGTGATTTTGCGGTTTTGCTAATGTCAAAAAAGGTACAAGTATCCACACTTTGCCCTGAAATTTATAACACAAAAATAGAAAGCAAGGAAAGAGTTACGGATTTGGCCTAGGTCGTGCTTAGATTTCTATGCAAACTAGTCTTTAATATATCGTAGATGTAAAATTGGAAGAAAATACCAATATATGTTATAATTTAGAGTTCTAAGATTTTTCCCCATGAGAAAATCAAAAACAGTCTAAATTAAGAATACTTTGTCGTTTAATTTCTCTACGACTAATTCAATTTTGTTTTTTTTTTTTTTTTAGAATATCGCGATTTGACACGTTTGTTCCATATGAACTCAACATATTCAAAAATCTGACTGATTAGGATGTTATTGGATATATCCCGCATATTATGGTATTTTTTAATTTTTGTTTCATAAGAAACTTGTTGATATTTTACAAAATGTTTGGAAATAGCAATCCATATCCAAAACTTATTGTAGATCGATTAAATAAAGAAATTATATAATTGTTATATATTGTATTATTATTATATACTTTTTGTGTGCAATACTTTCTTATTTACTCAGTTCGCTTCGGTGAACCAAAGATAATGTTCTGTTATGTATATTTTGCATAAATATTTATATTTCATGATCTGATAAATTTATGTGAATTTTCATGATAATCATAGTTTTTGTAACTGCATTGAATAACGTTTGCCAATTGAATGTAAAGTACAGCTTAACTTTTTCAATTTTGCATAAAAGCATGCAATAAAAATTTATTGATAGCCGAGGGCTTTAACAGTCAGTGATATGATATATATATATCCTCCCTACTATTAGTTTTAGTTGTTAAGCTTAGCAAAATATAATTATAATATTGTAGTAAGAATAAAAAAAAAAAATTAACTGATGAATAATTAGTTTCCTTATGGTAAATGAAATAATAAAAATAATGAAATAAATCATAAAAAATGGGCCAAGTGCGAGTCAGACTCGTACACGGTGGGTCCCGTACCAGCTTGGGGTTTGATTTGACTCATTCCAAAAAATATACCGCGCCTATATCAGAAACTTATAGTGTCTAAATTTCATTTCAATAGTCCAAAAAACAAAAAAGTTTTTCGAATAAGAATCTGAATTTTTATGGTGGTTTGTATGGGAGGTACCTCCCAAATTGGCCGATTTGGCAAATTCCAACACATGTGTAGCGTCTATGTTAAGAACTTATAGTGTCTAAATTTCTGTTCTATAGTCTAAAAAACCAACAAGTTTTTCTAATAAAAACCTGAATTTTAATGGGGGTTTGTATGGGAGGTACCCTCCCAAGTAATCCGATCAAACTGAAATTTTGACACTATAAGTTTCTAATCCAAAGCCACCAAACATCCAAAATTCAAGATAGTGGGATTATTGGATCATATAGCTGCCGTACAAACCAAACAGCTTCTTGTATGGGGGCCCCTTTAAGTTTTCGAAAATATTTTAGTTTCAGTATTTGTTGCCCGGATAGAACTACATATTCTGTGAAAATTTCAACTCTCTAGCTATTGCGGTTTATGAGATATGAACCGAGGACGGACAGATGGATGGACAGACAACGAAGACTCTGCAATAGGGTTCCTTTTGGTACCCTTTGGGTCCGGAACCCTAAAAATAATAAAATAAATCATAAACAAGAGTATTTTTTGCTCAAATTACGTATTTCCGATTTCTCCCTCGATGAATTGCCACCTTCATGACAAAGGTGCTTAGTAGGTATAAGGATCCAGCAAACGAAGCCAGTGATAGCCTTGGCTATCGATTGGGCCTCTCTTGCCGTTGTAAGAGACCACTGTAGTCCGAAGTAGAAGACATTGATATTACAATGCAGAGTGAGGATTACAGGCTCTTCCATCTACTGTATTATTGGCTTGGAGGTGGACCATTTGACCTCTACGTCGGTCAACTCTACTCCATTCCGAAGCCTAAAAGCATTGAATATGGATAGGGGAGCCACAGGGGCGGCACACGTGTCGACGATTTCATCAGCTGTCTTTAAAAAACTTAAGAACAAAGACAATATGCGGCGTTTCGAGCGTTGAAATAATATCACAGCTCAGGATCCGCACGATTGAAGTACGAATATTTTTGAAGAACATTTTTACTTTTCTAAAGTTGAATAAGACTCACAATATTTATTTCCATAGTACATGCAAGATTGATTTTATGGTGTCTTCTTATTGATGGTCATTTTGTCGAAATGAAGGGACTTAATAGACAGTAGAGCACCCTAATCTACCATAGAATGATTGAAGGTGAGTATCAATGTTAAAAATAATGCTTTATAGAAATAAAAAACATTTATTCGGATACTCGTTTTAATGCTGGGAAGTGGGAGTAATGTGATATACGACATGTGTGGCAGATTCATTGCCCAAGGGTGTAGCTTGAAAGAAAGAAAGGCAAGTATCATCAACCACAATCATTGAAATTCATTAGATCAGTTCAATCAGACATCATGAATTTGTTAAAAATTTAAATTACTTTCATGTCAAATCAATACATACATTTTAACAATTATCACCAACAATTTCATTATCATCATCATCGTTATCGTCTTTTTAAACAGCCTTATCATTAAAAATCATTATTCATTCTCAAACTACTCGGATGCTTCCTTCCTTCCAACCTTTCTATACTACCTTTAGACTACAATACATAATTTTCATTTATAAGTGGATGTTTATTTCTAATGTTGTTGATTTTATTTTTGGTTTCGGTTGTGATTTTGGGTTTTTGTTGGCCCAAGGCAACTTGGCCAATATTATAACTTTTGTTATGTAGTTTTATTGTTTACAACTTCACTTTGGCTGCTGCTTTTATTTATTTGAACATTATGATTACTGTTTTTGTTTTCGCATTTTATAATTCTAAACGAAGTTTTTATGTTTCGACATACAATACGAGAATTACCTTTCGTAGATTTCTCCACCTCATAAAAAGTCAAACAGTCCCATCAATCCAAGTTCTTTTCTATTCATGTATGAGCTCTTGGTGAAATGTCTTCTGTGTCACACACAAAGTCAATCTCAAATTGCAATATCCTTTTAGCATCCATTAGTCTTTAAGCTAAAGATGAAATGTTTCCATTAAGCTTCTTCAAGTCGTATACATTTTTATATCTCTTTTCTTATTTAAATTTACCATTAAAAAAGCGCGAATCAAGCATTAAGAATGATGTATTGGTTAAACAGATAAAGAATCAGACAAACATACAATACACACACCCGACAGCCATCCATACAACTACATATACATATACATATACATACATATATGGTAAATAAACAAAGTGAATAAGGAAGACATCAGGCGGAAAACATAAAAATCAAATTTCCACATAAAATTTGTTTTCCTCGTTTCCTTTTCTTTCTTTTATTTAATTTTTTTTATTTTGACATTTTCATTTAGCATTTTTATGACCTCCGAACTTAACGTTAGCGAAAAAATCACAGTTAAGTAATTATTTCTTTTCCAATTATTTTGAGTAAACATTGTACAAGTATATGTAGAATATTCGAATCTGAGGCATCCTTTTAAATTTCCCACCATTTTTCACTTTTTTTTTTTTTTTTTTTTTTTTCATTACACCGATGTTTTTTTATATATATGAAGTAAATACATTCCGATTAGTCAGGTTGACATAGTATTTCCATTATTAAAACTTAATTAATTACCTGAATTTACCTTATTGTAAAGTTTAATAATATGAATGCATTTTTCGAAAAACAGACGTGATTTTGATGAACCAAGAACATGTGATGTAACATCATTGGATTTCCTTTTAAGGGGTTTCTTGAAAGGTTAAGTTTATGTGGATAATTCTCGAAGGCAATATTATTGAGTAACTAAAACTAATCAATATGCGAAAAAGGTATTCAAAATTTTGTTACCAGAGGGTGTCACTTACTTCACATTGCAAAAGATTTGTAGTACCTCTAATTTTTAATTTAAATATTAAAAATATTATACCTCTAAATTGAGCTGCCTATAAATAAAAAAGGAGAGTCGTGGGATACCCGTGTTGAGCGCAGCTCCATTCAGAACAAAATTTTTTATTTTTATTTTTATTAATTGAAAATTTTATGTTTTAATTTATTTTTTTGATTCATTTTTATTATTATTATTTCTTATTATTTTTATTTATTTATTTATTTTCAAAATCGAATTTATCTTTAAACACAAAAGCACAAATGAGAATGAACGATGTTTTCGCTCGTGACTACATTAATGAGAAAATAAGAACTCTATTAAAACAGACTTCAGTAAAAATAAAAAATATTCCCAGTGCAGGACTCGAACCGTACGTGCTCGGTTTGCCAATTCTAGTGCGTGGTTTACGCAGACATTTTAATTGTCATTGCCTAAATAGCTTCAATATAATAAAAAAAAAACAATCTTTTTCAATAAAAAATTTTTGAAAAAAATTCCCAGTGATTCGAACCCCACGCCATCGATTTGCCAGTCCTACACTCTAACCATCTGACGATTCTATTTTTAGCATCATTTTTTGAAATTTCCCTCATGCCGTAACGCACATAAAAGAGCTACGCTCTAATAACTGGCAATAAACCACGCATTATTGTACATAATTTTCATTTATATGTAATTAGTAAGTTGATAGTTTCGTATAACTTTTAAATTTATTTCGCTACGTTTAAAGCGGCATGTTGCTGTTCACTCAAGGATTTCTTTTAAGGCGTATTGAAGTTGTGTATTGGATTCGATTAACTGGTTGGAATTGGTTTTATTGTCACCAAATATGGCAATGATGCAAAATTTATTAATAGGTAAAACACATGAAACAATATGTAAAGGACCGGGACCAGTACACTCCGCTAGGAGAGTCCTGCTTTTATGTCCATGAGTTCTGAATATTTAATGTATTGTAATATTCTTGTTTGTCCAGTATTGTATTTCAGATTTCAGGAGGTAGGAATATTTTTAATTTTATTTATGAAACCACCATGAAGCCTGAAGAGCAAATATCCTTGTTTTAATAAAAACTCTTCTTGTACTTGATCTTACATTGAGACTTTCGTGTAGAGGCTAAATTGTTCTTTGTTCTATTATTTGATTAAGACATTTTACAAGTAGATTATGGAAAGCAGAGATAGAAAAAAGTCGATATGAAGTTACATCGTGCGCTAGTTTTCCAAGCTTATTAAACATTGTTACCTCTGCCGTAGTCCAATATATGGAATAATGTTTCAATATTTGATTTTATTACATCAGGCAGGACTGAGTGACTGGTATTTGTAGACCTTCTGAGTTATTCCCACATCTTGGTTATTTTCACAAATCAGACTCTAGGCAGTCTTCATTTATGCAATTTGCTTCCCATGAACACGATTCTTCTATTCCGTACAAACTGAAACACAATTTTGTTTATGTGCATCAGTCGAAAATCTGAGAACAAATTTGGCAAATTATAAATAAATAAATTAAAATAATTAAATAATAATAATAAATATGCATCGTATATCAATGTTTTGCTAAAAATTTAATTTTAGTTTTTAGTTAACAAATTTTGTTCCCTTAAATTAGGAACCTTTTATTTTCTGTTCGCCATTTATTGAAATGCAAAATAAAGAAAAAAAAAAATACCGAAAAAAAATTACCCACAAACTAAATAAAATAAAAGAGAAAATATTTTTTTTTTTTGCCTATAAAGTCCTTAAGTTAAGATGAAAAGTAAACCACAATTTCCCTGAACCACACACAAACTAAAAAACTTAAAAAAAACTCGAGAAACCGGAAACGATAAGGAATACCAAACAAGCGTAGATAGATGGCAGAAAAGAGTGAAAACATGGGAGATGGATGCAGCAGTTAAACAGTACTACGCCAGCGATTCTTAAACTCTGTTACTTTCGATAATGGTATAGCAAATGACCAGAGGTTGAGTTGAACAACCGCCTATTGGCCTTAAATTCTTAAAGTTGCTTGAGAGAATTAAACTGATATAGTAAAAATTCTAAAATAAAAGCAAACTGATGGGGAGATCTTTTGTTGAAACAACTAGGTTGGTAAATGAACTAGAAATTAAATTTTGATAGAACGGCAAAAAAAGGCCTTAGATGATGATGGGGTTCAAGAGAAAAATGTTGTACATAAGTTTAAGAACCCCTCGACTACGCAATAATTTAAAATAGGAAGAATAGCTTTTAAAGCAACAATGAAACAGTTAATAAGACAAACATCAGGCAGTCAGTCATTACTTTGAACAGAGAGACACATAGACAAAAAGTTGAAACTCTTGTAAATTGTTCTTATGCCCACAACAAGTTATAACCATTCCATATAAAACACAAAATAAAATAAAAAAAAAAAAAAAATAAAAAATACTACTTACTTTCCTTTATACTTAGTGCAACGCGGCGAATACGTTACTTTTGATTTTGTTCCTCTTTCTGTTCTGTTCTGTTCTGTTCTGTTCTGTTCAGTATTCTCTATTTGGTGCAGTTGGTTTTGGTTCGTTCTGTTTTGGGTCGAGCATTGGTTTGATTTGGTCTTTTACGCATTGTTTGTGGTTATAATGTTTCAAAAGTTTTTTTGTATGGAATAGTACGAGTATTATGCCTTTAATTAAAAAACTTTTTATTTGTTAGTTGGAATTAAATTTACAAAGTTAAAGTTAAAGTCATCCACTCACTCACTCACTACCTCACCAGTCAACAGTCACTCGGTTTACTTACTACTTGATGTTGAAGTCACTCAAACAAACAATTCAAAGGAGCCAATGCCAGTGCGAATAAAAGAGTGGCAGAGTGATAGAGTGGTGAGTATGAAAACCGAATCCGGAAACCGGAAAGTTGTTCATGCAGATTATCAACTATAAACTCTATATGTGTGCATAAGTAGTTTGTTGTTTGGCTAACTCGCTGATCATGACAAGTTTTATTGAATTCTGTGTAATTTAAATTCTTGGAAACTGTAATTTCACAAAAAAGAAAACAATTTTTTTATTTTACAATTTAATATTATTTTGTTTAAATCGTTTTACTATAAATTAATAATGGTCTTTCTTAATTCTTGTTATTATATTATTATTATTATTTAATCGCTTTCATGTAAGAAATGTCTTTGTGGCTTTAAGCATTGTACGGGACCGCAGGATTTTCTTACTATAGAATAACAGAAATGTGTACCTGCATATGACATAGTCAGCACACAAATTCACACCGACACATTTTGCGGTACGTTTATTAAAGTGTAAGGAATAAGTATAATGCCATGGGTTATCCATCAATATACTGACCACCAAAAGTGGGTGAGATATCTGTTAGGATTCCAAAGCCCAATATAAATAAAAATGATTGAATGTTACTTGAAAGTTTGAAAATTCAAGAATTCAAATGTTCGGAGATTTTGATTTGCTTTCCGGAATATCAGGTCGTGTCTCCTATGGTAATGCATTTATACTTGTCGGCAATCTCGCCATATGCATCACTTCTACAAGATACTGAAGATGTTAAATTAAGATTGAGTTTACTTAAATAATGATAAGATTCGCCAAGAAGCTGAAATGCTTAAATTATTGACTCAAACAATATTTGCATCATCTTTGACGGTATATGAAAAAAATTGGAAGTTCCCTGAGGAACAGCGTATAGATTTGAACAAGGTTTTGATAAACAAAGGTTATGGAAAATATTAAAACAATGCTTCTAGAATCAAAAAACTTTCTTTTTTTTTTTTTTTGTTTTACATCAAGAATAAATTACATTCGCATCCTGTAACTTACTATTTTCTATAATTATGTATCATAGGTATATGT
The DNA here is from genome assembly GCA_037043295.1 of Amiota minor. NCBI lineage: Eukaryota > Metazoa > Arthropoda > Insecta > Diptera > Drosophilidae > Amiota > Amiota minor. The sequence goes on along the minus strand of JBAMAW010002161.1, from coordinate 714,344 downwards.
TATTTAATTGAACGATATTTCAATAAAAACTTAGCTTTAACACAGTTGTGATGTTGTTTATTTGAGTATCTTATCGATTTGAGACACACATTGGCTAAGAAAAGAACAACATTGTAAAGATTAAATAAAATATATAAATATAAAAAAACGCCACTTACCATATTCCTAGATATGCTAATAAGGATCTTCTTCTTATCTATAAAGATTGTTTATTAACATTTAACTATGAAGCTAGAGGCAAACCAAAGAATATCATTTATTGGTTGGCTGAACTAAAGAACCACCAGTACATTAAACACACAACAGATCCGTTGTTGCAAACCAATAGAGTAAAACAAGCAGTAACTCATACCATGAATGAGTTTGTAGGGAATTATTTATTAAAGTTTGCATAGGACACAGCTTGGCTATCTCAGCATCTGCAGAGGTGAGAATATCAAGTGTCTGAAAAGAAAAAGAAAACCTAAAGATAAAACATTAATTAACAGGAGCGCAAACTGGACAATACATCTAGTTGGTAATATAGTTGAGGTAAATGATTTTAATTAGACACAAATAAAAATATAATACAAAATTTACAGGTTATTTACATCTTCTTATGCCGGATAGAAGCCTTCTGGCTAAATAATTGGGATGAGCAGATAATCGGTTGATATATGCCGTTGATTGAGCCTGGATAAGTTCACCTATCTTTTGAATGCCCAGATCTCTTTCAAAATCACTGGTCCGCATATACCAAGGAGCGCCAGAGATACGTCTGACTGAAAGACTCTTATCTTGTCAAGATTCGACTTTGCCACGATACCATACACCTGTATACAGTATCTCCAACAGGGCGCTAAAATACATTTGTATATGAGCACCTTGTTACCTAGAGAGAGGTTATTGCGAGGGTGAAGTAACCATCTTATTTTTTCCACCTTAGCCCTTAGCGAAGCCACGACTCCTGTTATCTGCGATTTAAAGGTGAGACGCTTGTCTAAGTATGCACCCAGACCATTGATTGACCATTTAAAGTTAAGCCTCGGCAAATATCTCTCATCAGCGTGAACATAGCACAAACACATTTTGCTACGTTTAAGGCGATGTTCCACCTAAAAGTCCACTCATCGAACTGATGTAGATATTCCTGTAAGGCATTTGTCGCACTCAATATACAAGAATCCTTCGACAGAATGGCTGTGTCATCCGCATATGTGGCAATTAAAAAGTCTGAGTCATTTGGCATATCATGTGTGAAGATGGAGTAAAAAGTTTTAGAAAGACAGCTCCCTTGGGGAACTCCAGCCTTGAGAAATTACTCAAACCAGTAAAATCACCTGGATTATATCCTTTAGAATAAAGACATATGCCTAAACCTTGCAAAATCGCTCTGACTATTCGTTGAACTTCATTCAGTGCTGAAATTAAATTATCTTCGAAATTATTGGAGATTTTTATTATAAAGTCACAACCATGCTAAATTTCATCTTCTAGAAAGCCACTCATAAGCAGAAATGGTTTCTTGAGGATAATTTTTTGCAATTCACCAAAATTTGGACACCATTCATTTGCCGTTAACACAAACTGAAAACCAAGAATTTCTTTCTTGTATTTCACAATACAATTTGTTATATCTTTTGTAGCAGATTCATCCATATTATTGATAACTATAGTTTTCAGATTTCCTGAGCTTTGTGGATTTACCAAAATAAACCAAAATCTTTTTGAATAAGTGGCCAAGAATAAGATTGAAGTAGTATACGAATATATTATTATATTATTATTGTTTAGAATATCCATGATATTTTGTTAAAAATTATAGTTCGCTGTGATGGCTGAGCAATTCAAAATTCGATTTAACACACGAGTTGATGGAACAGTCCATGCAAAGAGTGCACCAGACCTAGAAAAAGCGAAGACCAAGAAGTATACTGAAATTGGCCAGCATCTTGCGTGGTAAATTGTTTTATATTGTTTTCGCCATTACAGATATTACCACCGGTGTAGCTTAAGGTCCACCGAAAGTTTTGAGGTGAACTTAAACTTAGAACCGATAGAGATGATTTCATGAACCAAATTCTAAACTCACTGAATGTTGGACCCCTTACGCAAAGTTGTTGGCGATTAGCATCTGATGTACACGGAAAAACTGTAAACCTTAGAGTACCTTGGTAGCAACAACAAATACGAATGACAAAATGTAGCTTCAACTTATTAGGTATAGTCGTATGAAACACGGGCCTTAGCTAGAAGCAGAATAGAGCAATGAAGTTTCAAAACTATTTTAATAAAACACGTAGAAGCAGAGAAACTATGTCGTAATACTGGAAATTATTCTAATCATCTATATTTCACAAAGTTTCGTTTTTAGTGTTCCGTACCGATAGAGTACGAAACGGCATCTCCCCATACAAACCCTCCATGAAAGTTCAGGTTTTGTTGTACTATCGAACTTAATTTGGACACTACATGCTTCCAATACATGCACTGTACATTTGTTAGAATCAGCCAAATCCAATGTGGTACGGAGCCCTCCGTGTCCATTTTTTTTTTTTTTTAATCTCTCACAATTAGTACGAATGTGGTATAGATGCGCCCCAAGTGACACACACAGAGAAGAAATGAGTAAGGAAATCTCGGTTGCCATTCAGAAATAGGCTATGTTTCTCACCACTTTGGTCGACCGACCTTTTTTTTTTTTGCTTTTTTTACTTTGCTAATATACTTGCAGCCCAAATATCCACATCTTTTCCTAATGCGGTCCAGGCAACCAAAGAGTCTAGACTTAGACCTCTGGTCTATGGTTTCGTTTTAATGAAATTTTATAAGGCACAAAAACAATATGAATACACATTGAGAGAATGAGTCTAAAAAATATGAGAAAATAATTCTACTCTTAAATTAACATAAATTAATATTGTAATATCGTGTGAAGCCGCTGTGCCTTCCTTCTAAATGACTTCCGGTCTTTCTCACCTTCTGACCATTCCTTACGTCTCGCGTTTCTCTCTAACGTAAAAAATAAAGTACATGCAAAATGAATATGTAACTTGTTAATTAAAAATTTTTGTAAAAAGAAAACAAATTAAGAAAAAATTATAACAAAAAGGAATACGAGCAAAACTAAAATGCAAACCGTAAAACGGAAAAAAGAACTAAACTAACGTCGTATATGTATGTATGCATATACGCGAAGGTGAAAAGAGTTGTGACCATAATACCTTTACAGACTTGAGGATGAGATGAGTACTACCGACCAGTCGAGCGACCATGGCACGACAAGGCAAGGTCACGCTAAATAGTTTAAGGTAACGAAATAGCCTCAAGGTAATGGCAATTTCAATGTCGAGCGGCAACCGACGACTTGACTTTGAGGTTCAAGTGAAAAACAAAAACATTGAACTTAAAGTTTATAAATTTTATTAAATGAACACACACTACTACTATGTTGGACTACATGCTCTGTACTGAGTGTTTTAATTTTGATTTTGTTGTTTTGTTGTTTTGTTATTAATCTAGGAATAGCAATGACAATTATCGCGCCGACATTGTCCAATCCAATGATCCAGCTTAATGCAATATTCATGGCACTTTGGATAGTGGGGATGAAAACGTGATAGTTCTTTGCAAAGTGATGGATTCATGGCAGTAGCACGTGATTTGATTGACACAATTCCAAGTTTTTCTGTTGTTGTGGTCCCTTGCGCAACATCATCATCGTCATCGTCATCGTCATCATCATCATTACTATTATCAATATTAATATTTAAAGCAGTTGACAATTCTGTTTGATCATTGACAGCAAATTGGGTTACAAATTTATTTTCATCATCATTATTTTCGCTAGCATCATCATTATCATCGATGCCATCACCATTCAAATCTTCACGCTTAATGCGTGCCGCATCCACATTACTTTGCCACATGCAAATAGTCCCAAATAGGATCGACATTATTAGCAATAATTGTGGAGTTCTCATTTTAAAAAATTGTTTGGAAAATAAAATAAAATATAAATTTTTTTTTACTTCTGAACACTTTGAACTTGTTTTCTTTACTGCGGCGTAAAATAACATAAATCTGTTCTATTTAAACTCAGACAACTTGACTTGCTGACTCAATGACGACTCAATCTGATTTGTTTTAGTTTGGAATGGACTTGGTTTCCCTCTTAGATTTATTTACTACAAAACACTTATCAGTTTTCAATGTCAAACTTTTAATTACAAAGTTCTTCACATAATTTTTGTTTACCCTTCACACATTATGATGCGGCAAAAGGTATTGACATTAGAATATGATGTTTGTAACAAGAGAAGATCCTAAGTACTGTTCTCACAATGAAAATGATAACAGGGCGAGTTCATCCAAGAAAATTGACACCTTCGGAAACAATCCACAGAATAGACAAAATGAACCACGTCCCTATCCCAGTAAATTTACCAGACTGTCCAAGTCTACAATGAAAGGTGTAAGAAGAAAAATATTAAATGCAAAGCAATCACATAGAACGTGTTGGATGCTTTCCGAGTCTTTTTCATCTCTACAACAAATGATAATAAAAATACTCAAAACTATTTTCTATTCATAATATGAAAATATTAATTAGATTACTTTAACTTAGAAGATTATTCTCATATATAAGCTGATAACATAAAAATTATTTCTGCAGGGTGAAAAGACAACTACTTACTATAAATATGTAGAACTACATTTCAATCAAATTTGAAATCAAAATACATTTGTTTAAAAGAAAATCCGCAATATTATACAATATATATACGAGTAAATTATTATCAAAATCAGATTTTTTCAATGAAATTTTTTTTTTGTTTTCAAAAATATCAATGAACTCAAAATAATAAAAAATCTAAACTACATACAATACATAATTAGTCCATTGATACATTTGTATGCTCTATTCACACAGTGAATAGTAATATAGGTTTACCATGAAGTAGACGCCATAAAATATATACAAGTATATTCTTGATTAGCTTGACGGGACGAATTGAGCTAGAGAGTTAAAAATTTGCACAAAGTTCTTTTTAACAGACGTGACGCATTTATCGAAATCCGTCGAATCGGATTCATGTTCTTATTAGAAAAACTTTTTTGTTTTTTTTGACACTATGAGTTTCTCATATAGGCTCTGTACATTTTTGTTGGAATCAGCCAAATCAGAATATTATGGGGTGCCTTTCAAACAAACGATTTGGTACGGAACCCAGCTGCGAGCTGTTAGGTTCCAAAGCGCCATACTCGATACGATTTCCCTTCGAATTTTCTTCTTTTTTTTTTACCATAATATGGAAGTAAAACTTCTTTATCGAATGGAAGTAAATCCACAAAATATGAAAATGAAATGTAACGAAAATCAATATTATATTGGAGCTATTTAGGCAAATACAATATGGAAGTGAAACTTTTAAAGTAGATGGTCAAGCAATAATACTGAATATTGTAGTGTTATATTGTTTCAATACAAAAAAGTTATTTTATTTTTCGGTAATTCTGCCAATAGTTCGTAAGTTTTTTCGTAAAGTAAACACAATATGTAAAGCATGTTTATCTCTCTCTCTTACTCATGCATTCATTCTCTATGCTGCAGAAGACCCCACACAAGACAATGCGCATTATTTTGTGTGTCTCCCCACTACGTCTCTGAAGTATTATCACATTTTGATTTTTGTCACATCTCATTTTCTTATTTTTGGATTTACCTCCCTTCGCTAAAGAAGTTTTACTTCCATATTATGGATCCTTAGCTATTACGATATTTTCCACAACAATTTCGAGAATATCCACACCCACTTTTTTTTTTTTTTTTTTTTAGATTGTAAGGATTCTGCGGCAGCTTGATAATTTTCTAAACTACGATTTGTCTGCATAAAGTCTATATTTCGCAGAAGACTACAAAAATGATCTCTATCAGTGGATTGTACTTTGTATTAGTTTAAAAGCTAAACTTTTAATTATACCAATCTAACACCATTTTATGAAAAACTTGGCCCACCGGTGGTGGATTAAGCTTTCAACCGCAGGAGAGTCTAGCAATCTCCCGAGATGAAACAACACAACTATGTATGTGATTAACATTAAACTATCTGAAATATAAGCAAACTAATTACGAAATGACTACTAAATAAAAGATTTGTACGCTCAAAACTTTGCTGAGAAATCAAAGAAGGAGGCAAAAGGTTGTGCATTTGCATAAATCAAAACACAAAAAAAAGTACTACAGCAAATGGCAAAATCATTAAACTTGGTTTCAATGAAGTTTTAATACACTTCTCATATTTTTTTTTTTTTTTTTTTTTTTGTTTGGCTCATATTGAATACTAGATTATAATTTGTAATTGTAATCTTAGTTCTAATAAGTAAATAAATAAATAAATAATTTATGTGTATATTACGGTAAAGATGATTACATCAAGGATCAATCCAATTATTAAAATATAAATATATACAGTCACTATGATTTTATTTTGATTCAATTATGCCAGCTGAACCAACTAAGGAACTAATTCCAATTTTAATATCTGATTTGCTGCGATATTTGATCTATATACAAAACAAATAGAATCAAAACTAAACATGTCTACATGTACATAGTTTATAGTACTTTATATAGTCTCCAAAGTGCTACTTTTAGGGTAAAAAAGAACAAGTAACATCTCATTTACTCAAAGTGATAATATGTTTCACACTTGTGTGTAAATGAAGGATTGATGAAGGATAGATTTCTTCACTTAACTCACTTTATAACGAACTAATTTAAATAAATAAATTCTTTCACTTTGATTTTGTTAAATACTATAAGCATAACTCCTACATCAATTCAAATTTATTCAAAGCCACTTAGTAAATCCGAGTTTGTTGTGACCAATTTGATGAGTTGAAATTACTAACATTGTTAACGAGCATCATAATACACACAAAACAACAACAAGGCGTTTGGATGAAATTATATACATTTACTCATATATCAAAGAAAACTTCCATCCACAAACCCACCACAAGCACAACAGGCAAAATGAAAAAAATCACAAAAAACTAAAAAAAAAAGAGCATAGAAACCATAAAATTATTTTAATATTTTATCGCAACCAAGAACAAACCAACTAACTTCATTAATACAAACTAATTAAAAAGTTTGCCTCGACAAGCTAGTTAAAAAAAATCCATGCCGATAATTCTTGTTCACGTCTCTTGGTTATTTTTTATATATACTGTATTTCCCGCTTAGAATTTTCACACATGCCCATTAAATTGCAGGAAAATTCAGCTAGTTCAAAATAACACCCTCAGAACAATCACAAAAACCCACTTGTTCGTTGGGAACTCGCTGCTCGACCTCAGCATCCCTACAGTTCTCCAGGGACACAGTACCAGATAAAAACACATGCTTCACTCCTACCCAAACCCTATCGCAGAATCCCTAACAACGATGGCGATTCAAAGGCACCCAATGACTTATCAACTCAAACCTAATAATATTATATCCTCTTTCCTTATATAAACTGATTTAAAATCATAAACCGTTTTGGTGGGGTCAAGTAAGTAAGTACAACAACAAAAAAAAAACAAACATGATCAAGTGGGTTGAGCCATTTTCAATTGATGAGCATTCGTACAGGTTTCGACATTCATTTTTATATATAAAGATTAGAGTTATTTTGCTTATTAAAAAAAAAAAATCATTCCTCCTCTTTTATATTATAATTTCCATTTTTTATCTCCATGATTGTTAATTTTAAAACCATAAGCATTTTAATCTCAAAGAATGGAAAATAGGAAATATCTTACTTAGTAAATGTGTTTAACAAAATTGCAAATTTCAATCTCACATTGAATTAGGAATTTCTTTAGATTTTTCAATCTACTTTCGGTTTTTAAAGTTTAACAAAAAATTAAGATATGCTTTATATATTCTGATATAGTTAATCAAGTAAGATGTAACCAACCGTAATTCAAACACGTGTAAAACTTTATCTCCGCTTCAAGTATTAGATGACGCAAACTTATGTAGAATTATGTTATAATTTACCTACATGGGCAGGTAGACTTCTCGCGCAGTAACTTCAAATGCAGCACTGCTTCTGTCAACTATTATTAGACTATTGTCACATTTTGAGAAATCTGCGTCATTTAGTTTGTGTTTGACATCCATTGACATCAGAAAAATTCCTGCATTTCGACGAAATTAGAAAAAAGAAGCAGTGTTGTTTACGTATGAAAATCACCGCATGGGGATTGTGCGTCATCATTTTAAATAGTTAGTATTCGTTTATTGAATTCCATTGTGGTCGTAGAAGCACAAATAACGCCAAACTATCAGGTCTTTTAAAAGAGGTCGATACGCTGAAATCTTCATTAAAATCAAAATTGGTCTAGCCGTTTAGGAGATTAAGAGTCACAAAATTTCGTACACACGAATTTTATATATAGATAGTTGTAATTTTAACACAAAAATCATTTTTTTTCTTTGATGGATTTGTTCTAGTACAAGTATAAATATAAGGAACTGGGTAACCAATAGTTGGATCTATCGGACTCTAGCATTTTACTATATTTACTATACAAACATAATAAGTAGAAATCATAATATTTTTCTTATTAAAAACAACCAGAAATATTCTTATATTATAACTTTCGTCACATACATTTTTGCATACACTTCACATAAGTTGACTAAGTTAAAAACGAAGGATGAAACCTTTTAGCCAAAGATCGCCATCCTTTACTTTGACAGAACTGAACCTGTTTGTGTTGATTGTGACCCGACATTATTGGCCAAGAAACAATAAAAACAGATTACCTGAAAATAATTAGATACAACGTGTGGGACTAGACACAATATTGCCGATCTTCTTCATAATACTCACAATACTTTGTGAGATCGCCTCTGATGTATTCATATGGGGGTTAATTGTCGAGAGCGGTGGCCTTCTAGCAGCTATATATTTTGCAAAAATAAAAGGATAAGCTAAGCAGGCCCGAAGCAGTTTCGCCAGTGTTGCAAAGCTATGAGCAAACCAAAACCTTATTTTCAGTGATGATAAAAACTTCAGCGTGCTCCCTTTTGCATCCCCGCCCCCTGGCCAAATGTCTAGCTTGCCTAAACGAAAGTGCGTCCCTGAATTTATTGCAAATATCAAACTTAAATGGTAAGACACTGCACACACTTCCTGAGTTGAAGTGTATAAAAAGGTTCTTAAATTACAAAAACAAAAGCAAGAATGAAAAATGCTTTAGAAATTATTTTAGCGCACTAAAACTGAAATATTTGTATCTACTTTATTCATGAATATGCAACATCAGTAAAACTAGAGGCAAAAATACTAAATAGTAAAATCACTTGTATATACAAGTATGTACTATCTGTGGGATATTATGAAAAGAAAAGAGGTGACTGAAGGACACATTTAACTAGGTAATAGGAATATAAACACAACAGAAGAATAAGACACAATAAGTAGAGAGGATAGGGAAAAGCACAGCATCCATTGGTTCAGGTAGTTTAGAGTAGGGTAATCCTCATTACTTAGATGCTTTTATTAATTATTATTTTTGATGCTTTAGTTAATATTCAACTTTACATCTGGTCATTGTTCTACCCTTTTGCGTATATTTATAAATAAGTACATATTTCTATTATATTTTTCTTATATTTATTATACATAGAGTAGTTAGTAGAGTACAATGACTTTCACATGATGTTTGTAATGTAACAAAATCGATAGTTTCTGCAAAAGGATTTTAGTATAGTATTTAAGTGAAAAGTATTTAAGGTTTGTTCAAACCGAATTATTGCTATTAGTTTGCCGAAAATTAGCATATGAAAGGCAGGCAATGATAACAACAACAACAACAACAACAACAACAACATATGTACCTATGTAAGTATTATAAAGACAACAACAGAAATTGCGGCAATGAAATTAACTTCCAAAAAATAAATGAGAATAAAAATAAAATAAAGAGGAAATAAAATTAATTAAAAAGTCACATAAATTTTAAAAAGAGAGCAAAGTGGAACAATATAACATCATTAACAGTAACAACAGCAACAACAAGTCCAACAACATCCACATATTATTTTAATTTATTTAGCATAATTTTATCAACTTAATTACGATTCTTTGACGTCCTTTCATGGTTATACGAGGATGGTCGCACCGAGGTGGAACCATGTATGCAGCCACCCTGCCCGACAAAATATTTACTAAATATTAAGTGTTGAAAAATTTATCTACAGGAAATTTATGATTTGTCAACCCCTCCACCCCTAGGTCAAATACTGTGCACGTCCATGCATACTAAGTAGTATGTCGCCAAACACGCCTTTAAAAAATATGTAAAAAATATTAGGGAAAAATATGTTGCATGTAGTATAAGAGTATATAACATGTAATACATCCTATAAATTAAAAAAGAAGAGGAAGATAAAGCGAAAGGTTTACCTGTAGATTTCCCGCCCCACCACAGTCACCACCTATCCTATCCTATATAAACCTATTCTACTTCTTAAATTTTAACATTAAGTTTAAAGAGAAATTTTTTTTTTTTGTTTATTTAAGTAAAATATTTATTTATGATATACAGGATATTTCATAATACAATTAATGTCTATAATAGTGATTGAAATAGTTTAGGAAGTTGGATCAGATCAAATACCCTTGTATCATTATTATTTTCATTTTGAAAGAACCCATAAATTAATTATAGATATAATTAGCAAATAACTAAAAAATTTTAACATTTCTATCCCTTTATTGTATACTAATAAAATGGATTTGAGATTTTTCATTATTAACCCTTATCCAAAAAACAATTTTAAAACCTTAATCCACAGTACGGGGTCTGGCCAGATCCCTATACATTTACATGCATTTGTATGGGAATAAGTGATCCATTCGGGCTCATTTTTACTGTATGTAGGTAAATAAATATTTTTAATTTCTTACCTCTCTATTTCGATTTGACATATGTCCTTTTTCATTTCTTTAGGTATAAAGCTTCTGTTGGATCGAACGGTGCCAACTAATGCTAGACCAAGAGCAGAAAGTCGTTTGGCTGCATCCAATGTTGTGAAGAAATTGTCATCCACCATTGTTCTGCCACTATTGGTGTACCAGTTTGCCAATTCGAGCAAACATTTTCGCCCTATTCTACTTCACGCTCTGCTCCTAAATTTTTATACCCGTATATAATTTCCCTTGCAATGGGAATTTCGTCTTCGATTCACATGCCCACCATACTTTTATTCCATACTTCGCTGGTTTTGATCAAATAAATTGCGTGAATTTGGTTCTGCCACGATATTGTAATAATTCCTTATCAACAGTCACATTTTCATACGGTTCATAGTACCTGTTGAGGTTTTCATTCAAAAAATTCTATATGTTTTTCGTTCAACGTTCAATTTTCAACTGACGCGTAAGAAAGAAGAAGTGAGAAGGATAAATAACCGAAGATCAAAAGATACACACAAATGTATCTTTCCAATAGTCTTTTGCGTTATTTTCCAACTACTTTTGTATAAAACAAAATGTGTATAGTAAATAAAACACAGGTAGAATTACCAAAATGAATTATATTCTATAAAAAAATATATAGGGGTCTATCCAGACCACGTACTGTGGATTAGGGGTACTTTTTTTCAAATCCTTATATCATCGTTTTCAAAGGATCAAGGATAAATTTTTATTTCATAGATCAATAGCCAATGAAATTTTAGGAGGATACCTGGAAGCACAAGTTGCTAGCAAAAATAGAATTGTGTTGAATTAACGTGTAAAAACAAAATATGTCTGGCCAGACCCTGTACTTTGGATAAGTGTTAAGTCGAAATATACCATATATATGGAGTACATGTTTAAAAATAAAGTTCCTCCAAATTTAAGCGATTATCTTTTACACCCAAAACATTCAAGCTAAAAAAATAAAATCATATTAGAATAGCAAAGAAATATCACGAACATCATCTTAGAAACTTAAATTGTTGTCATATCACAAATATATTGTATATATATACAATATGATGTCTACTGAAAATATCAGTCGGATATCTATAAGAACTGTACATTTTTAAATTTTTATGTAGACGCCATTTGCTTAAACAGTTTTCCCTGATGTGGGATGCATCTTAGAGGTGTATAGTCTATAAATAACAAATTTCGAAATTTCTAGGTCTCGTAGTTTTATGAAGATATCTACAGTGTGGAAAGCAGTCCATAAAAGTAAGATAGTAAGTACATAAGTATTTTACTTATACAAAATATATTTTATAACACGCATTTTTTTTTTTTTTTTTTTTTTTGTTTTCTGATGCGTACAATGAGGCAAAAATCTTCGAAAAAACTGAATAACCCCCTATAGCCTCAAACCCGTTAATTCCCTACGGTACCACCAAAGCATTCCTTCTTTACAAATGGGGCAATAAATGCATACTAAATATCAGAACGATATAGTAGAACCATCACCACTTGATAAGTTTGCGGTCTGTCACATACGAATATGTACATGGCAACAGTGGTTTTAGTGAGCGAAGTTTTTTATATTCAAAACAATTGATCAAAGAGAATTTCTTATATTGATTAAACATTGTTTTTAATGCGGAAAATTACTACTGAAGGCAAGCAGTGGCTTGATAAGCGTTACAGGGTCAAGGCAAGTATCAATGTCGTGCCCAAGTGAGAAAGGAAAGAAACAATTTTATTTTTTTGTGAACTGACTTGGAGCCCAAATCACCACAACGGCCCATGGCAACAAACAGATTGGATGCCCCTGATCTACACAAAGGATATAAAATGAATTTAAACGTGATCATAGAAACATGGATTATATTGAACGCCCTGCTTAACCAAACTCAGCAATTGTTCTGGAAAACATAAAAACTGTTCACAAAATTGTTTTGAAAGATCATTAAGTAAAGTTGTATGAGAAAGCTGACACCTTAAAGATATCACAAGACAGTGTAATATTTATGTTGCCTTCGAAGTGGGTGCGATCGGACTAAATACAACAACATATTGATGATTAGGAGCAAGTTTTGAGCTGTACAAGCTAGATAAAATGGACAGTATGATGTAATGAATGAAACATAAATCCATTACTATTCATCTGAATCAGAAAAACATCAGCTGAGTGGACAGCAGCCGGTGAAAGTCGTCCAAAGTGGCCAAAAACTCAAAAGTGAGCTGTCAAAGTTATGGCTTCCGTATTTTGGAACATACATTGTATTTTGTTCATCGAGTATCTTAAGAAAGGTAAAACCATCAATTACATTATTGAATCGATTGAGTGCAGAAAAAACGCCCTCACATTTTCCACCAAGAGAATAAATACAATTCGATGAAAACGATGGTTAAGTTATATGAATTACGTTTCGAATTGCTTCCTTCACCATCCACCTAGCCCCCAGCGACTATTGGCTTCTTGCAAACATCAGAAAGATGCACCAGAGAAGTAAATTTTGCTTAAATGAAGAAATGATTGTCGAACCTCATGCCTATTTTGATAGCAATCACAAATCGTTCTACAAAAAGAAATCTAAGGAAAGTTAAAGAGGCATTGAATTCTTTTGTATGATTTTAATGTTAATGTACTATTTATATGCAACATAATTTTTGCATATCTAAAATTATGCAAATTTCAATGAATGTCGTTTGATTGATCTAAATATTCCTACACGACATCCATATTATTATACGTAATACATTCATGCCACTTTCAGCGAATCAATCGAAAATCTATAAAGCAATCTCTATTTTTCAATTTTTATAGTTGAAAAACATATTATTTTGTGTTTTATTTTGTTTGAAGAAACAGTAAAATTTATATAAATTTGTTTATTTTTAATTCAATTGAAATGAAATTTGTTTTACCAAACCCTTCTCTCTTTTCTCTTCTCTCTTTTCTTTTATGAGACTTTAGTGTTGCCTTGCTTACCAAGTTCAAATTTTATGTTTTCAAGTTTTCTATAAGCTTCCCCCTCTTTTTTTATGTTTTGCTGCCTTTGTTGTGCCAGTCAAAAGTTTTGGCCAAATAAATTGCAATAATAACAACAACATAACAATGACGTGGCTTACATTGCTGCCAGTTATTTACAATCTAAGTCTTACCTAGTATGAGAATGATGGTGACGAAGGGGACTACGAGCAAAAAACCAAAGGCTAAGAAAAGCGAGCGCGAAAGACTGACCTGAGTAACGAAATGCAAAACAATATCGTTAAACAAACTTTAACTAAAATTATCTGGAATAATAGCAACAGCAAAAGTAACAATGAAAACCATGAAGTGAAATAAAAGAAATTGGCATTATTTCAATGAAACTTATTCAAAGTCAATTGCCAACAGGCACTGACAGCAACAATGCCAACAACCGTCAATAAAAGCAGCAACAACAAAGGTACGTAATAAGAGAAAATGCGTTATAAAACTTATAAAACGCCAAAAGCGTTTCAAAGCCAACAAGCCAACAAGAGCTCAAGCAAGCTTGATCTCAGTAAACAACGTACGACAACCTCTACGGGGCCCCGCAACGCACTTCGTACCATTCCGCTCCGTTCAACATGCCTCGATATAGTAAGTTGTTAACTTGGCCACAAAAATCGCGTCCAAAAGCGCGTTGTACCACAATTCAGTCGACGAATGGCCGCGCGCTTCCAAGCCACCATCAACTTCACCACCACTAGATCACCACTACCAATCTCCACTTCTTTTGCCTCAAACTCGCTCAAATCGCCTCGCTCAATGGCTTGTCGTCGTTTCATGGAAAACTTTTGTAAGCGGAAATCGTAATGAATAATTTTCCAACTTTTACGCCTTCTTACTCTTACTTTGAATCGGATCTGACTTCCTCTCCACCTTACTCTAGCCAATCCTTTCTTAACCTAGGGAGGGGACTTGACATGGCACAACCCAACCAACATTCAACATTCATTAATTCAATTTTTTACGATTATATATGAGTAAATATACATACTTATATTTACTCCTGTTGCTCTCTTTTCCTCCATTTGTTGTAAATTTGTAAATAGTTTTGGTCTGGAACAACAACATTTTTGCAAATAAATAAGTATATGTACATTTAAATAAATCTCTTGTTGCAGCTTAGATGTGTCTTTATGTGACACGTTGTCTGACCCTCTGTCCGTGTGTATGTTTGTCCGTCGGTAAGTAAGACATCAATACAAATAGTTAACTTGAATTCAGTTTGTTATTAGCGACAAATAACAGATAGATAGATAGATAAATTAGTATGTACTTCATTTTGACAAATAGAATATAACAACAGTTCCTGACACTAAAATTTTTTGTATGCACCACTTTACCAGCGGTTCTACAGCTGGACAGGTGAGATAAAGTTATTTTATGAAAAGATTGTTTTATTTATAGGAACAAAAGCCATTAAAGTTTAGTGGCTTTGAATTTTCTCGTAAACAATATTTCATGTCGTTTTATTAAGGGGGCTTAAATTTCTCAAAAGAATAATTGCCGTTCCGATTTTTAATGATAATTCATGAGGTGGGTTAAGTGAATTTAAAAATTCCTGTGGGCCACTGCATCTGCGAGATAATTATAATCACGGTGTTGACCGATTTATAATTTTTGACGTGGCCTGGAATTTTTTGTACCCTTAGGCATTTTGCAGTCTTTCAACAGTAGGAAGGTATTAATAAAATCTTTAAAAAAACAATGTAAATGCACTTGTAATATTATTTGACCTAATTAAATAGAAATAAATAATAAAAAATATGAACCAAGTCATTGAACTGTGTATTTGTGAGTTCTGAAAATGATTATAATTTTTTGTTTTTTAATTATAAGTATGTTGGAGTGGACATAAGAAAAATATTTACTACAGTTTAAATTTGTTTGAATATATATGTATACTAGGGTATCCTGCCCGACGTCGTACGGCCAATCGGATTCCTTAAACTTCACTTTCAGTAGAACGCAAGTGGATTGGGCCATACCTACAGTTGCGGTTTCGCACCATCGCTATTAATAAGTTGAATTGCAATTCTGGTATTTCATTTTTGCTTCCCGCTGCACTTTAATTTAGCTAAATGGATAGTCAGTCACATTAATAATTCCAGTGACTTACCAAATCCACAACAATGCACAGCTCCCTGGTCTTGCCTTAAGTGTTATTGTATTATTGAGTCCCTTAATTTATTCAAAACTAACTGTAGTACATTGCGCAGAATCAGACAAATCAAATGCAGTATTTGATCCACCAATTTCTCGACAACAGCGTCACATATCGAATCCAAAAGTACTCTGTTATGTTCAAGGCTAAAACCAACCATGCACGCATTCACAAAATGTCATTGCAATCAGATGAACGAACGGTATAGCCGCGCATAAGACTCAATATGAACACACATAAGAGAAGTTCAGTGACATACACACTCACAGAAGAATTATATATATAAAGATTGTGAATCTAAATCATACTCAGATCCCCTTGACCACACACAAAAAATTTCATCAAAATCGGTCCAGTCGTTTAAGAGAAGTTCAGTGACATACACACTCACAGAAGAATTATATATAAAGATGAAACCTTTTAAATAGTTCTGAAAATATCTTTTCTTTAGTTCTGATTAGATCTTTTTTACTGGGTTTAGTTTTAAACAGAATTAAACAACGAAATCTAAACACACATTTCCTCCCTTCTTCTTATTTCACAGAGGTGTCCATGAAGACAAAAAACGCGTACATGAACGTTTTAAAAATGGGCCAAGTGCGAGTCAGACTCGTAGACGGAGGGTTCCGTACCAGATTTGGATTTGTATGGAAGGTAATCCTCTAGTGGTCCGATTTGACTGTTTCCAACGAATGTACCGCGCCTATATCAGAAACTTATAAATTTCAGTTCAATAGACCAAAAAACAAAAAAGTTTTTCGAACAAGAACCTGAATTTTAATAGTGGGTTTGTATGGGAGGTACACCTCCTAGTTGGGTGATTTGGCTGATTCCAACAAATGTACCGCGTCTATATCAGAAACTTATTGTTTCTAAATTTCGATTTGATAGAACAATAAACAAGTTTTACTAATAAGAAACTGAATTTTAATGGGGTTTGTATGGGAGGTACCCTTCCTAGTAATCCGATCAAACCAAAATTTCGAGAATAAAAGTTTCTGATGGCTATACAAGCCACCAACCATCCAAATTTCAATATCGTGGGATTACTGGATCGTATAGGTGCCATACAAACCAAAAGGTTTCTTGTATGGGAACCTCTTTAAGTTTTTCAAATATTTTACTCTAAGTATTTGTTGCTAATGACCGGATCGAAATACACATTCTATGGAAATTTCAACTCTCTAGATATTGCGGTTTAAGATATATGACTCGAAGACGGACGGACAGATAACGAAGTCTCTGCAATAGGGTTACTTTTGGCACCCTTTGGGTCCGGAACCCTAAAAAACAATCAGCCAAATGCGAGTCAGCCTCACACACGGAGGGTTTCGTTTGTATGGAGGTATCCCAGTGGTTCAATTTGGCTGATTCCAACAAATGTACAGTGCTTATATCAAAAATAAATAATTTATAAATTTTAGTTCAATAGTGCAAAAGGCAAAACAGTTTTTTCTTTTAGAACTTCCTATACAAACCTAAGCATCTAAGTATGTACATACTTATTATATACGTTTTACATTAGTTAAAGTTACCAAATTATAAAAAGCGAGAAAAAAGAAGGTTGACTTCGGCTATGTCGATGTTGTTATACTCTTCACGCTAACGTTTTCCCCCACGCTCTTGTGATTGGACTTATGCTTAGGGTACTGACTCAGTACACATACGAGTACAGCATTTCAACAATGAGACAGAAAATTTTATATAGGAGCTATACCATCCAGTAATCCTAGGGTCTTGATATTTACATGACTAGTGAATACGATGAGACACATTTACTATCCAATTTTCAGTTCGATAACACAAAAAAATAGTTTTTCTAATAAAAATATCAATTTGAATCTGGGTTTATATGTGAAATACCCTTCCAAAGTGGTCCGATTTGACTACTTCCGACATATGTACAAATGTAACTTTGTGCAATATTTTAGATCTCTAACTTAAAAACTGAGGGTCTAGTTTGCTTACATACAGACGGATAGATCGACATGGCTCAATCAACTCGTCTCGTCGAGCTGACGAAGAATAAGTGTATATACTTTATGGGGTCTCCGATGTCTCCTTCTGTCTATTACAAACTGCGTGAATTGTATAAGTATGGTACATTGTTTATATCTTTCTGAATAACCTCTTATATTTGTTTTTATTGGGAGGAAACCCTAGAAACGTATCGACAATGGGCCATAAGGCCACTGGGTGAACTCGAGTGTATTGGCGGCCAGCCTGTATTAACTAACCTAAGCTTGCCTACTCATCTCAACTACAACCAGACGTCTATACTTATGCATATCATCAGAAATCGTTTGCAAGAATCCGCAGCCTAGCGAAATTTATTCAAGTTATATACAATAACTAAGTATAATTTAGGGAAAAAATAAGATTTCCATAAGTTTAGGTTAAGTTAAGTAGCTGCAACACAAACCAGTGATGCCACCTGGGTCAATAGTTGGGCCCGTTGTGATGCCACGATCTGAAAGCTTGCAATACATATTTCATTTTCTTGACTAAGCCATTTGCAACTCATGACCAAAATACGGAAATTAAAATTATTGTATTTCCTATGATCTTCTAACTTTGTTGTTCAAAATGTATGGTATACCTACTTACCATACATACACGTATGTACTAACTTAGTAAGATTGATGCATTGTGATGAACAAAGTTAGCAAAAATGAAAAGTTATAAATTCAAAATATTTTATTGTATAAATGTAGGAGGCTTATTTATGGTTAAAGATAAATAAACCAGTTTACTTATTATAGTTGCTTATTAATAAAGGCTTTGTACATGTGTTATACTTAGTTGTTGTTGTTGTTGTTATTGGACAACTTTTTTTCACTTCATCACCAGTTTATGTAGTTTGTTTTACTTGCGTAAAAAATTCGACGACGATGACGACTACGACTGCGACTGTGACGATGCCTGTTTCCGCGACAATAATTGGCAATGGGGTTTCAGCTCTTGAAAACTATTTTACTATATTCACTAAGTATTTATGTGTGCGATTTTCTTTTTTGGCCTCATGACAAACTTGCAACAAGTTGCTGATTTTAGGTTGCTGTTGTTGCAAATGTTGCTGTTGATGATGTGTCTTGAACCTGTTATTTTGAAGTAGTTGCCAAATGTGGTTGAGCTGATTTACTTTTTAAATGAACGCCAATTCCGAATGAACCCGAATCCAAATTCGAATCCGCATGAAGTTCCACTATGTTCACTTAAACCACTTTCACTCTCTTTCTTCTCTACACGGCCATTGATATAGACAAGTATTTGCACTCGTAATACACATATGGCAATAGAGAAAAAAACAGAAAAAAAAAAAAATAAAGAAAGAAAGATACATCCAAAACACATACTTTTGTCGCTTACATAACAAAACTCAATTCAACTCAATTCAACTCAACTAGATCTAACTGCAAATGCATTGGAAACATCGGGACAAATCCAGAAAACATAAAAACTCGTAAAATTATACAATATTATTTTTGGTTTGGTTTTGTTTTTGTGTTGTTGTGCGTTAATGTCTTAAAAAACAAACAAACAAAAATTTTTTAATTATTTTGAAGAAAAAACAAAAAAAAAATAATCATTGGTCAAAATGATTTTAATTTCCTATTTCATGTTACAAATCTCATCTCCTCTCATATCTTGTTCATTACTTTAACTTCAATAATTGCCATCACTTGCGCCAAGCAAATTTTAGGGGTTTTACTTACTAATCAACATCAAGAAAAATTTCAACATTCAAAGATCAAACAAAAAAAAAAAATATAGATACAAAATCTTTTTCATTTTACTCGTGGCATATATGTAAGTATAATTTATATGCATGGATTTATGAAATTTTTGAAAATTGACTTAACTTGACAAGTGGAACTGGAATTGGAACTGGGACGATAGATGCAAGCAAATTAAGTCAAAAGAAATGTGTATATAATTTAATATACGCGGAAGGTTTTACCAATTTCGATTATGTTGAAAGCTATAACAGTAATCAGCTTCAGTACATAACCATAATATGTGATGCAAATTCTAAAAATAAAAAAAAAAAATTCACAGGACAGGACTCGAACCCCACGCCCTCGGTTTGCCAGTCCTACTCTCTAATCACTACGCCACGCAAACATTTTCGTCACGTTTGCTTAAATATCTCCAATATAATAAAAATCAATCATTTTCAATATCAAAAAAAAAAAAAAATTTCCAAAGCAAGATTCGAACCCCATACGATCGGTTTGCCAGCTCGACATTCTAACCAATAGAAAAAAATCTGAAGATTCTATTTTTAGAATTTTTTGAAATTTCACTCATGCCGTTACGCACATAAAAGAGCTACGCTTTAAAAATTGATGGACTGGTGTTCTATCCTGGAACTTCAGAGAGTGTCCATCATTTTACATATGTTGATTATTAATAGCTTTAAAAGATCGCATTCTACAATAATACATTATACTTAATTTCTGAGAACATTTGGGGTTTATACAATAGTAAAATATCTCATAACAGGAAAATTTGTTAATTACGTTAAGACTAAAATCAAAATAATTTTCTTAATAGCGAAAATATTTTTCAATTTTAAGTAAATAAATACTAAGATAAAAAATTTCACCAAAAACAAAAGTATGTAAATATGGCAAAGAAGAAAGTTTCCACATGCAGAGCAAGAGATTCATGGAATTGAAATCTGGGAAACGAAATAGTAGAGCAACGTATATCATTATTAAAAATTGATTTTAAAGCATGTGCTAAATTTTATGGCCTTATTCATCTTATTGACTAAACTAAAACTTTATATGATTAAGGAATAACTCTTTATTCAAGGATGTAGTAGAAAAATCTGAAATTATCTCGCAGTATCGCTCTGTATTTATTGTAAGTGATCGATGTTTATGATCTAAAAAAAAAAAAAAATGAGTACCGATTATTCCTTTTGCAGACATCGCGGCCAAAACAATAACCTTAGAGCTATATATGCAGCCGCCGCTCATGTTTCTGCTCGGGGTTTTCCACTTAGAGCAGAAACGACAATTATTTTATGGGAGTACAAATTAATTCGGTCCGTTTTTTTGTGTTAAAAAAAAGTGTTTTTTTTTTTATTGAAAAAAGTAAAAACTACATCATTCAAAGTATTGTCCACCGGAAGCGACTACTTTTTCCCATCTCTCTGGTAATTTTCGAATACCATCTCTAAAAAATGAATCCTCTGTGTCCTCGATCCAATCATTGAGCCATTTTTCGATTTCTTCAAAAGACCCGAACCGGTGACCCCACAAATCGTTTTGCATCCGTCGAAAGAGCACGGTCTGGAGAATATGTCGGGTGGGGTAAGACCTCCCATTTGACCGTTTTTTGACCGTTACAGCTACGTTGTCATGTTGCAAAATCACATTGTCATGTCTTTCGGCCGTTTCTGGCCGTTTTTCACGCAATGCATGGCTCAAACGCATTAGTTGTAGTCGATAACGTTCCGCATTAATGGTTTTGTTTGGTTTTAGTAGTTCATAATAATACACACCCGTCTGGTCCCACCATATGCAGAGCATGATCTTTGAACCGTGGATGTTTCGCTTTGGCGTCGATGTACCAGGCTTTGCATAATATTTTTTCTTCTTGGAGTTATCGTAGTATATTCATTTTACATCTCCAGTCACGACCCGGTGCAAAAATCCCTTCCTTTGATGTCTTTCAAGAAGCAGTTTCGAAGCGAAAAATCGCCTTTCGACATCTCTCGGCTTCAACTCGTACGGCACCCAATATCCTTGCTTTTAAATAAATCCCAATTATTTCAACCGAACCGGAATTGCTTGTTGAGTCACTCCCAACGATTCTGCGAGTTCAGTTTGCGTTTGGCACGTAAAGCCTCCAATCCCTCATCTTCAAACTTTTTGGGTTGGCCAGGACGCTATTTGTCTTCGACACTAAAATCATCACTTTTGCAGCGTCGAAACCACTCTTTGCATGACTTATCGGTCGGAGCAGATTACATAAACTTCCTCAAGCATTCGATGGGCTTCAGCTGCACTTTTCTTCCCATTAAAAAAGAAAATCAAAACTTCCCGCAAATGCTATTTATTTAACACAAATCCGGACATTTTCGAAGAGGCAAAAAACAGTGTTGTTTTCAATGGAAAATCGGCCACAACTTGCAGGTGGAGCCATCTTTTGAAAACGGACCGAACTAATTTATAATAAATTAAATTAATAAAATTATTAAACCTCTGAAGCAAAATATATTCCTTTGTAGTCGGGGTCCAAAATTCTAATTTGTGTACCTTTTTATTTTTATGTACTTTAAAATTATATGCAGACAATTTTTTTTTTTTTTTTGAGCTTGAAGCTTGAATTCTCTTATGAACAGAAAATGTTGAGTTTTCACATGTAGATTGAGAAATACGTTCGATCGATTCTTCAACTCTTACTGGCGACCAGTATTTTGAATTGTTGATTTCGTCGATTCTAATATTTTCTTTCTCGACTAAATGTTAGTTTTATCCTAAGGCGAGTGCAACAGAATCCAAATGTAAGTGCCCCGAATCTATTGGAATACATTGCCAACATTTCAAACAAACATGTTCATCCGAAAATCGTGCAAACGGCATTGCTGGGAAATGGGAATAGAAGAATAATAGAAGCAGAATTCCACAAAAGAAGCGTCTAAATAGTTGAAAAAATAGGCAAATTAATATATATGTTTTTCTTTTTAAAACTGTTTTTTTCACTGATACAATAAAATCCAACTCAATTTGTTCGGAATCGATGGTCATTCTAAAATGTAACGAAAATCTAACATCACCTTGGAAACGAGAAATTTGGTTCCAACTGCAAAACACGATGGTCGTAATGTTATCATGTAAGGAGCAATAGGTGAATCTGGTGTTGAGAAATTTCACTTTATTGATGGTATGCATAATTGACCAACATCAATAAAATAACTTTCTAGAACACAAACAGTCTTCTGTAAACAGCTTGGTTCTTGGACCTAATTGAATCTTCCACACTTTCGGTGATCGAATACCTGCTGCATTATGCTCCAAGACAGCTTTATAGGCATCCTTAATCACCAGACCTAAACTAATTTTTATTTGAAAAACAAATTAGGGAATACTGCCCTAACTTAAGCCTGGTCAGAAATACTGCCATCTGGAAAGGGAAAACTGGTGCTGTCTATATCACGTCGGCTGCAAGCAGTCATAGAGAGTTAAGGTAATCCAACAAAGTATTGCCAAGGCTTTATAGAAATATGAAAGAAAAAAAACACGGTGGTATCGTGGCCCCCGGGGATATTATTTGTGGCTGCCGATAAATGCCCCTTTTCATTTTTGTGATATTATATTTTAAAAAATTATTATCCGTATGTGTTTTAAAATGTCTTTTAAATGACTGACAACAAATATGAAAGACTAAGTGCAACGTTGTATACAAAACGTGTATTTGCTAAAGTTCTTTATTTATTTCCAGTTCTTTTAAAAATATGAGGACAGAGAACGAAATTAAAAAAAAGAAAATACGAGCAAGAAATTAGAAGTTTTAATAATGAGTGGGAGGAAAATTTCTTTTTTATTGACAATAATGAAAAAACATTATTATCATCATCGGTTTTTTTTTTTTTTTTCAGTATCCACCAATTTCCAAATAAAGATCAGATAAACTTGCTTCTTTAAAATCAAATTTAAATAAACAATAGTCAATTTTGATGACCTCTAGCAATCAAGCTAATAATGTGGCTGAAGCCAGTTTTTTTTTTTATTGTCTGGAATATTGCTCGTGCAAAACGCCCGTATGGAAGATGTACTTAAAGTTTTAGATCCAAATAATGCAGCATTGCAAAAAAGTTGTTGCGCAAATTCCCATCTCGAAACACACAAACGAACGACGTATTACTGCAATTAATACATACCTTGAATATAATTTAAAAAATGATTTGAAGAACTGTATTGCATTCAGCTTAGCCCTTGACGAATCGACAGATATCACAGATCTTCCGCAAATTGGCAGTTTTCATACGTTTTGTTTCAGCTGACTTCGTTGTTAAAGAAGAATTATTAGATTTAATAGCACTTCAAGAGTCAACCCGCAGTGTCGATGCATCAGATTCCATAATGAAAACTTTTGATGTGCCTATTAATAAACTTGTCAGCATTGCAACTCATGGAGCTCCGGCAATGCTGGGTAAAAATAACGGACTTGTTGGGCTTTTAAGAGATGATTCTCAAATTCCACAATTTATACCGGTTCACTACATAATTCACGGAGAAAATATCCTGATTTTATAAACACAGTGTTACACAAGAAAAACTCAACGAGTATATAAAAAAGCTAGAAGGAATATTGATGGAATTCCAAAATAGATTTCAAGACTTGTAATATTTTAAATCGTCTCTTGATTTTTTTCTAAATCCATTTGAAATTAAAATAATTAAATGTGAGTTTTTCATTTGCAATATAATTATGACCCAAAAAGTATCTGGAGAATTAGAATTAATAGAGATGCAAGCTCTACAATTAAAATACAAGTCGACGTCGATTACTGAATTTTGGAAATTTGTACCAGAATCGAAGAATGCTGAATTATAAAAGTCGGCTTGTTGAATTATTTCAATATTCCATTTACTTTTATTAAAATTCGTGAATTCCAAACACTGATCAGTATTAACTAACCAGCATCTCAAGGAATTACTCGTCGTA
This sequence comes from Amiota minor, assembly GCA_037043295.1. NCBI lineage: Eukaryota > Metazoa > Arthropoda > Insecta > Diptera > Drosophilidae > Amiota > Amiota minor. Next base: position 689,515 of record JBAMAW010002161.1, on the reverse strand, counting down.
GGTGTGGGCTCCAGAATATAGGCTCCTTTTTCTACTAAATGCACGCTCTCTCTGACTTATAAATCCTGATATCACGGCAAACAATAAAATAAAAATTTTATTGACTACTTTGTCCTGTTTCAATCTCTATTCTAGTGAATAGAAACAAAGTTCAGAAATTTATTTTAGTATTTTTCTTTTTCGTGTTGCCGCCAGGCTTCTTCTGTCAGTGATCAGAAGTTAGCTGCTATGCTAATTAAACAAAATATGAATCCCGGAAGCATGCTCAATTATCATTAATATTGCACTTTTTGAATATAGTGATAACTACGTAAAGACGATCGCAAAGTAAAGTCCAGGCAACTATTGTGGTAAGAACACTTAACCCCTTTATTTTAACAACAAATAAAAACTATTTATAAAATTAAATGCCAAGTCCACACATACATACAAAAGTATATAAGTCAAAGTGGAAACAGGTGTTTTGGCTTGTCGAAGTGTGCATCAATGTGATGTGAATCGTGGTGATGCTACAATGTTCATCACTTCCCTAAAACAAGAATTGCAAAAGCAACAATAGCAATAACAAAGATATGTACCATTAGCGCGTCATTTATGTGGAAAAGTGGCCGCGTTTAAATGCGTTTTTTTTTTTTGCTTTGTCTGCATTTCATTTGATTTTTTTTTTTTTTCTACAATATTTTGCTTTCTTTGCCGCATACCGGCGAAGGTGTTTGCACCCAATCTTTCTTTGCTTTAAGTGCTCTGCTCCCAATCTCAATCTTTGTTAGCTGCCATGGGGCTGGTGGTGCGATCCGCAACAGACAACAAACAACCAAAGAAAGACAAAGATTGCATGCCACAGCGACAGCCAAAACGCAACAGCGCTGCAGCTGCAACATAAACTGCAATGATAAACTATAAAACGCCATGCAAGAGTCGCGGCAATTTCACTCTCACTTTGTTACTTCAAAGCCCAATACGACGGACAACGCGTGACAGAACGATAACAAACATCAAACAACAAATAACACAAATTATATAACATCAACCAAGAAAACGAAAAAAAAGAAAAAATTACAAATACCGAAACCAAAACCATTGCAAAATATTGTAAATAAATAAATGAAAACGCGCCAAAACTCAAGCAAAGTGAATGCACACTTTTTTTTTTTGCTTTTCTTCTTTTTTTTTTTTTTTGTTTGTAAGAAAGTGCACGCGATTTTTCATACAAATTATTCACGCTGTTTTAAACGCAAGCGATTGCTTATACAAATTGCACGCGTTTTAAAACGTTCAAAGTGAAATATATATTTTTTCCAATTTTTCATTTATGTTTTAAAAAAAACAATAATAAATGCAAAAAAGTGTACAAAAGATAAAAAAAAAAACAAAAAATACATATTTATAAATAATATAAAAACTAAAATATTTGTTAAATAATATAAATATTAATATAAAAATATAGTAGTTAAAAAAACAAAAAATAATTTAAAAAGAAAATAGAAAAACACAAATAAACAACCAAGAGAGAACTTTAGTTCAACGAAGCTTGCATATACCATTCCTAAGTATTCCCAAGTAGTTTTTAATGTTATTTTAGGAGAGTTTCTATGACACCCAATTGATCATTTCCAAACTATTAGGTACACAATTTAAAACTGGGATAAAACAAACAAAAAAAAACTAAATACATCGAAGCTTTTATCTTATACTAAATGGTCATTTAAAAAATAAGATAAGAAATATTAGAAGAAATTCTTTTGGTTTGAATATACAAATTTCTTTATCCAATAATTGGCGAACTTAGGTTTCGACAGACGTTTATGTACTAAGTATGTGTAGTAAATAGAACAATAAGACATGTCTATGTTACGCATTAATTTATATTCAAGAACACAAAAATTGAGATTCATGATTCTCGCCACTCAAAATAATTCCAATTTCCTTCTAAATATTGTATTACAAATATCATGCCATAGTGATAATACCCAATCATAGTCATGTATTCTAGTAAGGTATACAAACTGGTACTTGTTGGAAACCATCAATTAATGAGTCTATGCATGGTTTTCTGTTCATTAAAGTTTATTTATTATTGCGTTTATTTGTTGCTGGCCAAACATATTTTAATTTTTTTTTTTTTTTTAATTTGTTTTAAAATTTATTACAATTTTTCAAAAAAACATTAAAATTTGATGTATATTTTATAAAATTACTTTGAACTCCTCTTTAAATTTCATAGTATTTTAGTTTCATTTAGTTTAGTTAACAAATTGATTTGCAATACAAAAAGTTCGGACCGATCAGATATGTAATGATATAGCTACTTTAGTTATTGATAGCCTGTACGAGCTCACTTAGTCCATACCAAGCTTGTACCATTCCCTTGGGATCATAAAGATATTCTTCTTCATTAAGGAAGGATGACTTCTATAATTTTAAAAACTATTTTTTTCAATGTCATAAGGTGCTATGAAAGTTATTTAAGCTTCGATGAACTGTTATCTCTCTCTCTAGTATTTTTGTTTTTTGTTTAAATAATTTGTTTGCGTTTAGCAATTTATATGAGTTAAATTTATTGAATTAAATAAAATATAAATTAAATATTCTAACAGAAAGAAACAAAAAATATAATCCAATGATAATTAAAAAGGTATTTATAAATTTGTTGTAATTTTTTCGTTTTTATCTTACCAGCTAAGAAAAATATTCATTAAAATACTTGATTGTAATAGAATAAATTGGTCTATTTCAAAATTAAAAAAATTTAAGTAGTGTGCCTTACCCTCATAAGCACAATATGGAAGTGAAACTTCTTTAGCGAAGGGAGGTAAGTCCAAAAATTAAAAAATGAAATGTGACGAAAATCAAAAAACGAAGATTCTTCAGAGACGTAGTGGGGAGACGCACAAAACATAGAGCATTGTCTTGTGCCGGTTCCTCTGCAACGTAGAGAATGAATGCTTATGCAAGAGTAAGAGAGAGATAAAAATAATTTATAATACTTATTGTGTTTACTTTACGAAAGATAAAATAACTTCTTTGCTTTCAATCAATATAACAGTACAATATTCTGTATTTTTGCTTGACCATCTACCTTACAAGTTTCACTTCCATATTGTATTTGCCTAAATAGCCCCAATATAATAATAACATCGTCAAATTTTGATTTACGTCACATTTCATTTTCATATTTTTTGGATGTAGAAGTGTGAGAGATTTACTTTTATACAAGTATATTTAAATAGAACCCATTTAAGGATATTGGGCAATTAAAAACTCTCTCTTACTAATTGTACAATATACGAGTACATCTCTGGAAACAGACTTACCTGTGGTGCATAAATAAAACAAAAAAAAACAAAAATTAATAAATCAAATGATTTCAACCAATATATCAACAATACATCATAAGACTAAATAAAAAGTATGAAAACTGAGCAGACTTCAAGAAATTCAATCGATTCATTTATTAATCCAATTCAAGCAATAACAGACTCAATGCAAAAAATGTAAAACTTGTACAAATTTTATTATTTTGTTTCTATATTTTCTAGTAAAAATATTACTGTGAACTATGAATTAAAGCTTGCACATTAAAGAAAAAAAAACTAAGAAGAATAAATTGCCCTTATTTCATTCTGCTTACAAAACTGATTATGTTACAAACTTAATAGGAAGTGGCAGGAGAGTAACTACTAAATCTTATGTTCTGATTTAATTATTCGAAAAAGAAACGACTAATTTGTCATCTCTTAGCTACTCGATTTGCCCTCTAGGACCAACATTTAAGAACGCCCATGTACTGAAATGATAAGTATCTATTAGTAGTAGTAGTAGTAGTAGTAGTAGTATGCCTCGTTATTCATATGTTAACATAATTTTAATGATGCCACCGTCATTTTATGGTTTTTAGTAATGTTTATAAGCGCCTCTCTCTCTCTCTCTTTCTCTCTCTCCTCCTTGGCCAAAATTCCGTTTGTTAACAATAATAATTGAAAATAATAATTATATTAACAACAATTGTAAATGAATATGATATTGTATGTAAAGGAATGGGATGACGGTGGTTACATCAAGTAAATGAGTTCATTTGATATACTGAAACTCAATTTTACAAGAGTCATAAATAACAATGAATAATAAATTATGTAAATTAAACACGCGAATTCATTGCATTCAAGTGCAACAATTAATTTATTAATTATATTTCTTAATCAAATTTAATTAAAGTATTTTTTTTTTTTTTTATTTTTTAAATAACAGAAATAAATACTTGTGTCAGAAAACAAAAAATATTTGATAAATCAAAGTAATATGATTGAATAAATGAATGAATGAATGATATACTCGTACTTAGTATTTAAACCTCTGCGCTCTATAGGATTAAATCCATTTTATACTCATTATGATCATTAACAATTTTCATTCGTATTTGTTGTTATTTTGTAATATTATTACTACTTATTCATTGTTGACATTTGATTGCAAATTGTTACTAATTGACTATCGATGAGATGCGGTTTAATGAATCAATGAAGAAAAATATATAAACATAAATATATAATCATCATTATATTAATTGGCAATTTTATAAATGTAAGAAAACAAAAACACAAAAAAAAATATGCCCATTTGTTTGCTATTAAAAATTATTAAAATCAATAAATAATGTAATCAATTATACATGAAGATACATAATATCATATGAAAGCAGTTATAAAATAATAAAATAAATGATGGTAAAGCTGCCTTTGATCGCACTTAACCCTCCGATGAGTGAGAAAGTCCCTGAGGTCCCTTTTTCATTTTCAAACTGAAATTACTTTTTGATGGTCCAACGGAAGTATACCCGACCCACACATATTTTCCAAGGAAATTTTATGTATTGTAGAATCAAATTTAAAAAAAAGTTCAAGGCGATCCGACTAATAGTTCAGTTTTTATTGAGATTTAAAAGTGATTAGTTTTTTGGCTTGTTTTATTTCAAACAAGTTCTTTGAATTTACCCTTACTTTTTGTTAGCAGTACTTACTTTCTAAAAATCATGAAACATTTATAATTAGTAAATAATAATAAAACAAAACATAAAAAAAATTTAAAAGAAATGGCGCTTTCATACAAAAATTCATACAAATAGAAAGAAGGTCCCTGTGGGCTTTGCACCTCGTATAAGAGCACGGATGACTCATTAATCGAAGGGTTAACTTAACTTAGTCCTTACTTTTTAAAAAATTAGGCAGAGTATTGCTAATAGATTATTTGATTTGGTATCGTACTCAGCAGTTCAGATGGTGTTTGTAATTTAATTTAGAAGCTTCATTCTTAATTTAAGTATCCGTGTTGCTTCCCATTGCTCGTCGCTTGTCTGTTCTAGACAAACATGCTTAAGCCTAATCATCCACACATACTCTGTATGTATGAAATTCTAACATCTAAGATGTTCATAGTATATTAAAGGAGAATTTTAAAATTCAATGCTAACAGTTCTGCTATGGTTTCATTCAATTTTGAACTTATCCACTAAGTGTTAACGATTTCCAACGAATTTTTTTCTTTATGGTGCTGACATTTGCCACTTATTCTGTATATTATTGGATCGTTTCGTCTGTGTAATTCTACTTATTTCACAAGCTTAGGTTCTAGAGTTTCATTGCAATTTTTGTAGTTTTGCTTCTCGCTGCTCATCTATAGTTTTTAGAGAAACATACTTGGCATACTGACATTTCATTTGAGTACAATATTTGGTAGAACAACAATTTTATTCTGTTCCTCCTTGATCAAGTCTTCAGTAACTCGTGATATGAAAGATATTCACTTAAACAAACAAGCTTCTCCTCATTAACACCATTTGCTCTTGTTTGTAATTATCAGCTCCGGAATTTCATTATTTCATATTGTGACAAATCACTTTCTTAGCTAACACACTTCCTTCAATTATTATTATTATTAAATATATTGGGCGTACAAATAGAAAATCGCCGTTTTCCCATAGATGGCGCCAGCGCCGATAATCGGTCGATAAGTACGATCAGAGACATTACATAGCCAGCTGAGGTATCGGTCAACAACTCTAAATAATCTTGCTTGTGTATTTTGACTGTGCTTTGTCCTGTTCGTTAGCGAAAATGGCAAAATTCGAGCCTACAAAGGGCCATTTACGGGAAGTGTTGCTTTTTGCATATCATTCGAAAAAAAAATTCTACTCAGGCGCATCGAATGATTGTAGAAACTTATGGTGAAAGCTATATTAGTGAAAGAACGTGTCGGAAATGGTTTCAAAAGTTTAAAAATGGCGAATGTGGCGTGGAAGACAAGAACGTCCCGGTCCCGTTAAAAAGTTCGAGGATGCAAAATTAGAGACTTTGCTGGATGAAGATTCGTGTAGAACGCAACAGGAACTTGCAAGTTTATTGGGCGTGACTCAGCAAGCCGTTTCTCATCGCCTAAAGAGCTTAGGAATGATCCAGAAACTGGGACATTGGGTGCCGTACGAGTTGAATCCGAGGGACATCGAACGGCGCCTTTGCATGTGCGAACAACTCCTCCAACGGCAAAACAGAAAGGGTTTTTTGCATCGCATCGTGACCGGCGATGAAAAGTGGATACACTATGACAACCCGAAGCGGAAAAAATCGTGGGGGCTTCCCGGCCATACATCAAGTTCGACCGCAAAACCGAACATTCATGGCTCGAAGATGATGCTGTGTATCTGGTGGGACCAGCTCGGTGTAGTGTACTATGAACTCTTGAAACCAGGGGAAACCATCACAGGAACCCTCTATCGGACTCAAATAACACATTTGAATCGAGCTTGAAGGAAAAACGCCCGCAATATCGGAAAGACACGACAAGGTGATACTTCTACATGACAACGCTCGGCCACATGTTTCCAAGGTAGTGAAAACATACCTGGAAACTTTGAAATGGGACATCCTACCCCACCCGCCGTACTCTCCAGACATCGCCCCTTCTGATTTTTATTTATTCAGATTGATGACGCATGAACTGGCAGACACCACTTTCGTTCTTTCGAAGAAGCCAAAAACTGGATTGATTCGTGTATCGCGTCAAAACACGAACAATTTTTCCGACGAGGAATTCAAAAGCTGCCAGAAAAATGGGAAAAAGTTGTGGCTAGTAATGGAAATTATTTTGGAGATTGAGTATGTAACGAGTTTTTTATAATAAAGCCTCAAATTATAAAAAAAACGGCGATTTTCTATTTGTACGCCCAATATGTGAATTAGATGCAATTATAAATTGCATTCAAATATAGCGATAGAGGCCTTAAGCTTATTCTTATAAAAGTTTTTTGTACTTAATCTTCTCCTTAAATTATTTTAAGGTCTGATAGCCAGTAGATTTGTACGCTTCTATTTCTATACCATTAATAGTATAAATAAATAAAAAAAGATTACATAAATATGGAAACCTTAACCAACCCAAGACTTGTTAGGTAGGTAGATAAATATTGCAGTGAGGTAGATATGCAGATAAGTCGGTAGTTAAATAAGAATGGAACTAGAGCTTTGCCATGTTATAACCTAAATGATTTAATATTATAGGTACACAATAAAAAACTCTCCTAAATAAATCCAAAATAACATTGGAATGCAATAGTAAGTTAAAAGGTAAAAAGGTATTAAGGCTTAAAATAGAATCGTCAGATTTTTTTTTCTATGAGTTAGAGGGCTGGCAAACCAATGGCATAGTGTTCGAATCCTGCATTGGGAAAATAATTATTTTTTAGGTTAGTATAAACATATAAAAGTTTAATAATAATAAATAAATAAAACGGAAAATCAAATTAATTCAAATGAGAGTGTTACACTTTAAGTATGCTACAAAATGTATTAGTTTTAGTATTTGTTGCTATTGTCCAGATAGAACTAAACATTCTGTGAAAATTTCAACTTTAAAACATAAATTCTTCAACAAATAAGAATAATGATTAAAAATTTTGTTCTGCATGGAGCTGCGCTCTACACGAGTATCGAGCGACACCTATTTTTTTTTTTTTGTAGACATAGAAGGAATAGTAACCAACCAATTAAACTAGATTGGATAACTTTTGGGATTGAAACTACACAACTCTCAGATGATCATATTGTAGTTTTTCTTTTCTTATTTTTTTCTTACTAAAAGTAAAGTTTAGGGATCTTAATAGCAACCAAAATCTTGCTAGGGAATCTAAGAAAAAAAGCAGAATATACTACGAGTATATTCAAATACTAATTTGTAATAATTTTATAATCTTATTATTAAATATTAAATACTTAAAGATTTTTTCATAATATTTCTAGCCATATTTCCAACAACTTTTGTTGTTTTTATTGATTTCTGTTGTATGCAATGTGACTGGTGAAGGTTCATCGGAGACCGTAGCTATATCATTAAAGCCCACAAATGCTGGACTTGAGACAACTAAGCTATTACCCAGTACAGTGGAATCTGAAAAAAGTAAAACAGAAAAACGTGATTCTTCATTTCAAACGGGTAAGTTGTTGTTGTTGTTGTTGTGGCATTGGCAATTCGCAATTCCTCAATCATAAATGTAACTCAAATCTCTATAAAAAAAAAAAAAAACAGCAACATTTTATGGCAAACCAAAAGCATCAGAGCAACCGTTTCGTCCAATCTATGCACCATTGAACTATGCCCAGGAGCAGCAATCAAACAGTGGTGGAGGTCACTTTGAGCCGACTACTGTGCGTTATGTAGCCGCAGAAGCATCGCCACAGGTCAGTAATGATAGAGTAGATGGAATATGAAGTGGAAGTGACACAAGAGCGGAAGTGTTCATTGATTTGACGCTAATTAAAAAATCACAATCGACACAAAACTAAAGAGACCCATACACGTGCTATGTTATTGCCGTAGAATTTCGGTTCGGTTGCAATAAAATTGATCGGGAGTCAATAAGATTGAAAGGTTGTACAATCTACTTACATTGACAAAACCAAAAATGTTTATATTTATTGTGCAAAATAATACAAAATGTATTAAAATAGTAAAAGCGAACTAGGGTATATATTATTAAAAATCTATACCCGCTTTGCATAAATTATTGCTTCACCATTCAATCTTCAATCAAAAACGATCAACTTATTGTATGTGTGTATGTGTGTGTGACTTTATAGGTATATCATGTATTATTACAATATACTTGCCCAATAATATTTTGTACGTCTACTAGCTGCTTAAGCCATACTTACTTACGTCTGTTTGTATGTATATGCATGCACGCATGCACACTCTAATTGCAGGCCTACTATGAAAAACCGGAAACTGGCGGCATACATTATGCGCCTATTCCGGCAACGATTACGAAACATGCCACAACTGGTACCGCCAATAGCAACGGGGGTGCTGGTGGTGGTGGTGTCATACACTATGCTCCAACTCAACAAACGCAACATCGTTTTAATTTCAATACGGAATTGTATCAACATGCATCGCGTCTCCAGCAACAGCAACCACATCAGCATATAGTGCAACATCTGCCGCCGGCACCACAAAAAACTCTAAAGCAAACCCAGCCGCCAATTTACTATTATGCCAACGAATCTCCATTGCATCTCTATGAGCGTCTACCACAACAGCAGCAGCAGCACCAGCAACAACAACAACTTGAACAATTTCAGCAGCAGCAACAGCAACAGCAACAGCAGTTGTTTTCTACAGGGCCACACTATGAGCTATATGCCCCAACCGCAGCAACACAAAAACAACAACAACAACAACAACAGCAACAACAACAACATGTAACACTAAACCAACAGCAACAGCGTGTGCAATATATTATTGCTATACCACTTTCCTATATGCGGCAATTGCAACAGCAGCAGCAGCAGCAACAACAACAACAACAACAACAACAACAACATCAGTTGCATCAACAACAGCAACTGTTAGATGCTGATGGTGGCATTAATGCTGCTTTAGTTGCTCCCACCTCAACAGCAATACCAACATCACCATCAGCAACAACAGCAAGCAACCATCACAACACGCCCATGTTGCAAGTGATCGGACCATTGGCCCGTGATCATAATGGTATCTATCGTCCATTTTATCAACATCAACAATCAGCACAAGATGGTGGTGCCCCTGCCACAGGCACACAATATTTCCAATTACCCGGTAATCTATTATTTTCACCAGCACATACCGGTAAAACAACACATTCGTTGGCTTCGCCAATGTCAATGTATTCACCGCTTTACTATCCAACAACAACAACAGGCGTCAGTGGACGACACCATCAACTTCCTCAACAGCTTCAATTTAGCCATGGGCATCATGGTCATGCTCAACAACTGCACTTGAATTTAGGCGAAGGCAGTGGAATACAAATGCCTCTCTATGGTAAGTTAATGCAACCAAATACCAATAATGAATTTTTGCTTGCCTTAGATTAGATTGGGAATGAATACCTCCCGGTCAGTCAACTTGTGACTTTGGCTTATTGAGACAGGTTTAATAATTAAAAATTAAGAATTATAAGAATTATTATCTTCGGAGATAAATCTGCATATTCTGTTGGTTCTAGGCAATGTTGGTTGCCTATATTATGAAGTCTGGTCCGAATGAGATCACCTTCATTACATGATCTACATCAGTCATTAAGACTTAAGTATGTTATTTGCATATGAATTTTGAAACAATTCTCTTATCTTGAAGACTGAGACTATATGAAATCTATATCCTTCCGAGTTGTGTCTTGAAGGCTTTGTCCATAACTAATATACTATGAGTCAATTTTATAAAAAATAATGATAGCCAGCAAGTTAATTCAGTTCATTAAATATTGTAAAATTACATTGGATTCAAGTATGTTGATCCATGCGATTGCTTCAACATATTTACACACTACGAACTAATACTTTTCCCTTTTTTTAGCATATCCTCAACAGCAACCTCAACTACAACAAAGAGTATTGCATCTTGGTAGTAGCGGTGGGGGTGGTGGTAACACCATCAACACTATCGGTAACAGCCTAAAACAACAGCAACATCAACAACAACAACAACAACAACAACAGGACATTAAATATTCAGGTATAGCAACTTCAGCATCCCCAGTAGCAACTTCATCACCACCTTTATCAACAACATTGTCATTGGGTGCGACAGCAACACCAAGTTACATTGTTCCAACAGCAGCAACACCTGGGCGTCTGGCATTAGCTTTAGCCCCGCAACAACTCCAAATCCCACAGAAGCAGCAACAACAGCAGCATTTGTTTCATCGGCCCAACATTGTACACTACAATCCAATTTATGTACAAGCACCACCACCACCATCATCATCACCATCAACAAACGAACCACAAAAGCAGCAGCATGTTGCAACCTCAGCTGCCTTGCATTATAATATACCAAGTGCAAGTGCACATAACCTACCGCATGACCCGGTGCCAATACATATTGTCAGATTGTCAGCGGCAAATGCATTATTGTCACCACAACAGCAGCAGCATCAGCATCAGCATCAGCAGCAGCAGCAGCAACTTCAACAACCATTCGTACATCACTATTACCACCATCCACAGCAACATTTGTATGCATCAGCAGGAGCAGCAACTTTAAACCATCATCAGCATGGACAGCAACCCCGCAATCAGCATCAGGCGAATTATGAAGATGGTATATCCGTGCCACAGTCTGTCGTGTCTATACCAGCACCAGTACCCTATTTCAGTCATCCTGGTGCTGTACATTATGGCACACATTTACTTCATTTGCCAACAGCAACATCTTCAACGCATGCTACATCAGTAGCAGCAGCAGCATCCTCATCACCCACCACATCATCAAGCTCAACATCATCATCATCATCAATTGCAACGTCACCAACCGGCACCATATCCGCAACTTCGAAACTTTATGATACCTTTACACGACAACACCAACACCAACACCTACAGCAACACCAACATTCAACGGCAGCAACATCATCGTCATCGTCTCCGAGTCACAGCTCGACCGCAACAAGTGGCTTGTCATCAAGCAACCTTGCCGCTTCAGTTAGTCCAACCGTTGTGAAATATCCCTAAGGTGTTGTACTATGTAGCTCCCCTCGTCGTTCATCTTTCATCCTTCAGCTTATGAACAGGGTCCATATCATCGTCATAGTCATAGTCATTGCCAACTCATTGTTAAGTTGCTTACTATCACACTTACCCACTTTGTTGGTGGCGGGTGTCCAGTGATAAGCTCATCATAGCGATTTCCTGTTGTCACCTCCGATGACGATGCAACAACTTACATTTTGCTTCACAAAGCATTCGCGGCGCTACGTGTCATGATATGTTATGTTTCAGTTATCTTTATTCAGTTCTATTGTATTCACAGCAAGTGACTTCAGAAAATAGTATTGAATGATACTTGACTTGTATTTCATTCTTTAAATTTCACAATTTGACACAAGATAAGAGTTTCTCTATTTGCCTTTTATAAATCTTTATTGTAACTTATATAGGTGATTTATGTAATGAATTATTTTAATGGGTTTTGCAGTAGGAGGAATATTTTTTTGTTATTTTTGTTTTTTTCGTTTTGATTTTTTATAACGAATTTTTTAATAGAGTAAAGCTCCGGCTTGCGAACTTTCTTATAGACTATATTGGTATGATTGTGTGGGTCATCGTTCGTAAACCAATCAGTATATACTTACCTATACCATTTACTCGTATTCCGACATATTTGTAATTTATTTTCATCATTAATAAATCTCCAGACTTTAAATTTTAAGAAACTCATTGCCAGTATCATTATTCATTATTTGTTTATCATAATTTTTGTAATAAATAGAAACAGGTGTCTAAACTTACTAATTTGGTACACATTGTAGGCCACAGCAGATGAAATACTCATACTTATTAAAATTAGAGTTCCCCCATCAAGAATTCAAACTTACAGTTATTTTATATTTTATGATATTTTAGTTTCTCTGGAACTTTCAGGATTCGGTTAATTACATGATATTTTAAAAATACTTTATAGTTAAGCAAAGACCAAAACAAAATTAATATTCTGTATTGTTTGGGTATTTACATACATTTATTGATTCTTGTTTGTACTTTAAATGTTGTTTTGTGGAAGGTTACTTTATTATGTAATGTTAATTACTTTAGAGTATTGTATGTTTTCCATTTTTTTTAATAACCAAGCCATTTTATTTGATTTGTAATTTTTTGGGTTTTTTTTTTTTTTTTTTTTTTTGATATTTTTGGATATTCAAGTTTTTTTTTTTTACTTTTAAATTACATAGTTTTTCCAGACTAAATAATAAGTAATTTTTTATTGTCTAATTTCTTAATTTAATTTTAATCTAATTTCTAATCATTATTTCAAATTAAAGTTTCTTATTTTCATCATATAAAAAAATAATAAAATTATTATTAATAATCGACACTTTAGGTATGTGGTTAACACAATTCACGGGATGATTATTTCCGATATCTTCAACTATTATCGTCACATTTCAAGCAATTTATACAAAACCTTAATGAATTATGTACCAAAAACTGTATGAAAATATGTTAGGTACATACTACAACAGGTTTTCGCTTTAAGACACACAGACGCTGTGAGGACACTTTGTTTTCCAATATGTATAGATATCAAAGAAACGTAAAATACATAGGATTCCAAAGTCCATTATAAATAAATATGATAGGATGTTAACTAGACAATTGATATTGATTGATGAAAGTATGAGAATTGATGTTATCGATAACTATATTTTTCAGAAGCTTTTGGTCACGTCTTTTCTTTTTTACAACCAGGAAAAAATCTCTTAATAATTTTACAGAATAAGGTATGTTTGCAATTACTTTAATAGCATAAGCATCGTTATTGCAAAGTCTTCTAAATTAACCATTTCAAGTAATTGAGGTAGGTTTCCTGAGCCGCGTGGATTAACCACAAATAAACGAAAATCTTTTTGAAAATGTGGCCAACAATGAAATTGAAGTATTGTATATTATTCTCGGTTTTATCCAATAGGTATAGAATATCCTTGATTTTTTATTAAAAATTATAGTTTCTATCATTATGAAGCTACGATGGCTGAGCAATCCAAAATTCGATTTATGTTTACAATTCCTATGTTTAATGCTCCACTTTGGAAATCATCTACAGATAAAAAAAGAGATTTGGTAATATTTACTCTTACACTACTCTACTTTCTATCCAAATCCACTTCGTCCCAATGATCTTCTTAATAGAAGAAGATTGTATTATTTTTTTATGTGAAACATTTTTGGGTTCAGTAGAGTAAAATTTGAAATCGTCATAGCCACTTTTGATTAATGATTTTCTTGTCGATCAGAAATTAAGCAACTCGTGGCTTGGATAGTGTTTCGATGGGGGACTGGTCACAAACCAGTTGGCGAAAACATGATTTTTAAATTTATATATTTGTTTTGTTTTTTTATTTATTATTTGTATTTTTATAAACGCTTAGTAACTACAACAAATAAGTGGCAATACAACAAAACTCATTTTAGTTTAATATAAACTTATTAAAGTTTAATAATAAATAAATAAAAATTAATAAATCGGAAAATCGAATTAAATAAAATGAGAGTGAAACACTTTAAGTATGCACTTTCATGCTATGAACATAAATAGCTCAATAGCATAGTGTGTAAAGAGCCGGCTTGGACGATGACTCAAAATAGGATAACAAATTTCTTTTTTTTTTATTTTACTTATCCTTCTTAAATTTTGTATCTACAGCAAATAAAAGGCAATACAACAAAACTCATATTGAGCTAATATAAAATTATTAAACTTTAATAATAAATCGAAAAAAGTGCAAGGGGAGGAAGAGAGAAGAATGAAATAGTCAAGCAAAATAAGTTATGGTGAATGTGTGAGCGTTTGCCTGCGATGTGCGGGGGGAGAAAGGGATAGACAGAGGGAAGAATCAATACGATACAATATGAAATAAAATTGAAACACTTTGACTTGCGAGCGATATGAAATGAAAGTACAATTAATGCGGTCTTCTCGAGGTTTCTGGATTTCTAAAATCAATAATGTATATATCATATTTTAGCTATCATCGACCAATAACACAGGTCTGCAAAAAAAAATTGTTTTTGCTGCATGGGATATTTTTACGGAATTATATATTTTAAAGATCACAGATTCTAAAAATGATTATCAGAATATCCCATCACGTATAGTTATTTTTTGATTTCCTTCACTGTTTTCTCGATTGAGCATCCAACAGAAGGAAAAAAAAAAAACGTGATGGATTTTTTTTTGTATTTTTTTCGGTTTTGCCACGTGAAAATCTATAAGAAAATATATAAAAACCCTATGCAGTTTTTTCCATGCAGACCTGTGTAATCGCCTATGTTAAATAAATTGAAATTTAGTACTGAAATTTTGCATCAAACTTTCCTTAATTCGTTTAGTAACATAGTCAACGTGTTTCACATCAAGGGCTCGTGAATGTTAAGTACACGCACAAATTTTTTTTTTTTTTTTTTTTTTCATGTCATGTTTTTCTAAACCATGTAAATTTCTTTGATGATACAAATGTGTAAAAACCGTCACGGTTGCTTGGACATTACATTAAATTATCAAAATAAAACAAAAAAAACAAAGAAAATATAGTGGATTTTGCAACAAAATAAAATGGTTTCTTGTGATTTTCAAGTAATTTTTTTTGAAAAGGAAAGCAAGAAAAGTGAAAATTTTACGGTTTAATACGAAAGGTATCGCTCTGAGGGTCCGTACACCTAATGAGCCACTTTACCAATCCAGCAAAAGACAATACTTTAATACTTAACGAGGAAATTCATAGGTGTCATCGTCTCATATAAAGTTCGAAAGACGCTTTTATTGTATGGGTGTGGTTTTAATTTTGGATTGTGGGTATAAAAGGAACATGATGATAGTTAAGATTAACAGTACATCCCATCTGACCGGGGCCACTCGATTGTATTATTAGGGCTGAGGCAAAGCGAACCAATTGCAAAAGTTTTAAAGATAAAACACTGTTTTTACTATAGTTATAGTTTTACTATACTCATGTGTTTCATTCAATTTTTGATGAATTTTAATGCAATTTTTAAATTTTAAATCAATAGATGGTTGAAATATAAATAGTGACAGAACGCGAGCCAGAACCATATGCTTCAAAATGCTTGCCATAATATGCATTATATAATTTAAATTAACGGAATGCCATCCAATGATAATAATCCTGAAAATTACACACTGGGAGCAGCAGCAAATACAAACGTGCAGAAAGATATGCACACATGCACATAGAAAGAACCGGCAGATAGACAGGCAGACCGAAGGAAGGCCAGAAAGGGAGCAACAGTCAGTCAAGCTCTTTATTAAAATGGCGAAAAAGCCTTTCTTTTATCTTTTGGTTTCATTCCATGATTATACTCTTCGTACAGTGAATAGTTTCATAAGTTTGTCATAAAGTTTTTAACACACAGAAGCAGACCCCATAAATTACACTCGTACCAAATAATCTTGATCAGCTCGACGATCAGCTATTGGGATAAACATTTTTGTTTTTCGAACTGAAATTTGGAAAATATATCTATCTGTATGCTAAATCACAAGAGCTTTGGCAAAAACGTAAAGCGTGAAGAGTATTACAACTTCAACATAGGCGAAGCCAACATTCTTTTTTCTTGTTATTGTCATTGTCATGATTGTTAAAATCGTAGAACTGTAAATCCGTTATAATAAAAATTCCTCTCAGTATGTACATACATCAATGCATGTATATACATTTGTATGTGTGTGTGTGTGTAAGTGTGTGTGTGTGTGTAAATAACAGAATGAATGAATAACTGACAGAAGGAATAAATTAAATGCAATTCATGCATAAGATAAAACAACTTCCGTTTTAAGAACAAACTGAACCAACAAGACAATAATATCACACATAATAATAATAGTAATATGTAATAATAATATATATACATATGAATATATATTATTCAGATAATTACATTATATTGTATATATATGAATGTATGTGTAACAACAGATAAAGAAAATGAATTGCAATATGACCAAGACCGAGAAGTCAGAGAATGTGCCACAATAGTAGTAAATTCATCCTAGTGAAATACAATACATACGAGTATGTAGAATAAAATGGATACAGGGTTTGTATCTTACTCATAAAAAGATTAAATTGGTAGTGCGTGATGGAGCCAATAAGAAGTCAAAATACAACATAATACAAAATCTAATCTTTCACCAATTTTAATTTTTTTTTTTTTTTTGAAACAATAAGATAATATTTTTCAATGTCTTTACAATATGTTTCTCATTCTCATCTACATACATGTATGTTTGCTTATTTAGATCCAAGATGAAAACTCGATTTTTAAGAAAATAAATAAAACAAGTAAAAGTTTGTTTGAACGCAAATGTAAAGAAAAAAATTTGTTTTTAATTTTTTTTCACATTGTTGCAACCCTTTGAAAAAATTTTTAAAAAATCATGAGTATAGATGAGTGTATAGATGAGTGTATTATGAAAATTTTTTTTTAATTTTTTTCAAAAAGTTGGTAAAAAAACATTATTTTAGTTTTATATATTTTCTTAAAAATCAGGTTTTCATCTTGGAATCATAATGCAATTTTTTTTATGCCTTTTATTGGCAAATCTTTTTTAATTTCAAATTTTGAAATTTAATAATATGAAAACGAAAAATATATTATTTCACAAATCTCCAAAATCGATTGAGATTGAGAGCTGAAATTTGTTGTTAATTTGTTTTTATTAGATACAGAAATGATCTTCAAACTCAAAAGGGAAAAATCTTTTGGGGCACTTTTCTTATCAATACCTGCCTGGGTTTACCTTTGTCAATTTGATCAGAATTTACTTTTCCATATACTTAACATATGTATCTATCTTACGTCAAGTCAATTTTACTATCGTAAAGCAATTTTAAACTAGAAATTCTTTTAAAGACATTCATTTTATGTAAATCAGTAACATGATAAACTAATTTCTATTGTAAAAAGAAAAAACAACAAAAAAATAATAAGTGATACATACATTGGTCAGCATAAGTATTGTGTCACTCAAGCTTCATGCTTTATTCTTTGCTCCAATATTTGCTAGTTCCTTCATGCATTCTTTTTCTGAAGAGAGACATGCAGCTTGAGAGAGAATTTTGTAACGGCATAAGTATTTTGTCATCACGTGATTTCATCATTTTTCGCTATTCTACTTAAAGTTCGTAGCGTTGTGATCAGTGCTTTTGATTCAGAAATCATCACATCTTTACAATATGAATCCATGAAACCATTTGTATAATGCATTGATTGTCTTGACTAAGGCCATCCATGCCTTATACACTCATCTGTACTCATGAAAATTACTCTATTTATTACTTTCTCGTAGCGTTGTGATCAGTTTTTTTTTATTAAGAAATCATATCTAATTATAAAAGAATAAAATGGTTCGAGTTTCAAAAAAAAAATATGGTGAAAATATCTGAATTAAGTGCCATTATAAGGACTGAAATTGTAACAAGGTTTAACTTTGGGATTTCCGTTATAAGTATCGCTCTGGACAGATGAGAGTTCTTTTGAGTACCACTCATCCAAAAAAAAAAAGTTTTTGGTTAGATTAAACAAGAAAAGTAGACAGAAAGCTACACCTATATGTGAAAACGTTAGCCATGGTGGTGGCAGTATTATGTTGAGGATACATCTTTTATTAATACTGACATGCTTTATCAAAATACCTAAAGATTAAAGTAATTCCTTGTTGTTACGATCATAAACAAAAACATGTCACAGTACTTATGCCATTCATTGATTTTTCTTTTTAATTTAAAAAATATTGGGCGTACAAATAGAAAACCGCCGTTTTCCCATAGATGGCGCCAGCGCCGCTAATCGGTCGATAAGTACGATCAGAAACAATACATAGCCAGCTGAGGTATCGGTCAAAATGGCAAAATTCGAGCCTACAAAGGGCCATTTGCGGGAAGTGTTGCTTTTTGCATATCATTCGAAAACAAATGCTACTCAGGCGCATCGAATGATTGTAGAAACTTATGGTGAAAGCTATATTAGTGAAAGAACGTGTCGGGAATGGTTTCAAAAGTTTAAAAATGGCGAATATGGCGTGGAAGACAAGGAACGTCCCGGTCCCGTTAAAAAAATCGAGGATGCAAAATTAGAGACTTTGCTGGATGAGGATTCGTGTAGAACGCAACAGGAACTTGCAAGCTCCAACGGCAAAACAGAAAGGGTTTTTTGCATCGCATCGTGACCGGCGATGAAAAGTGGATACACTATGACAACCCGAAGCGGAAAAAATCGTGGGGGCTTCCCGGCCATACATCAAGTTCGACCGCAAAACCGAACATTCATGGCTCGAAGCTGATGCTGTGTATCTGGTGGGACCAGCTCGGTGTAGTGTACTATGAACTCTTGAAACCAGGGAAACCATCACAGGAGCCCTCTATCGGACTCAAATAATACGTTTGAATCGAGCGTTGAAGGAAAAACGCCCGCAATACTCGGAAAGACACGGCAAGGTGATACTTCTACATGACAACGCTCGGCCACATGTTTCCAAGGTAGTGAAAACATACCTGGAAACTTTGAAATGGGACATCCTACCCCACCCGCCGTACTCTCCAGACATCGCCCCTTCTGATTTTTATTTATTCAGATTGATGACGCATGAACTGGCAGGACACCACTTTCGTTCTTTCGAAGAAGCCAAAACTGGATTGATTCGTGGATCGCGTCAAAAGACGAACAATTTTTCCGACGAGGAATTCAAAAGCTGCCAGACAAATGGGAAAAAGTTGTGGCTAGTAATGGAAATTATTTTGGAGATTGAGTATGTAACGAGTTTTTTATAATAAAGCCTCAAATTATGAAAAAAAGCGGCGATTGTCTATTTGTACGCCCAATATATAAAAAAAACATTTGAAATGTATAAATTTAATTTCATTTTAAAGTAAAATATCGAATACTTATTCAACAATTTTGTTTAAATTTTTTTTTTTCATAATATAGATTTCAAATAAAACGAATAAAAGTGGAGTTTCTGACATGTCAAAATATTTATGCCGACCGCAATATATTGCCTATATAAAGAGTACTTAGTGCTAAATGGAAGGTAATCTATATGAATTCTATTGTATGCATTTTCAAAAAAAGATATTTCAATTTAACTTTATGGCCTTTGCCTTCAATGGAGATTTGTTTTGCCCAGTGAAGTTTAATATTTTAACTCTGGTTTTTTCATCAAAGTGTAATACTCGTAATAAACCCATGGTCCAAAAAGTATATGGTTGTTGTTAAAATATTTCAAAATATTGTTTTCGTCAAGCGGGTCTCCGCTTATGGGGAATATTCACCGAAACTTTTTCCATAAATATACACTAAACCCATACCATGGCGTGTGGCATCCTCAAGTAAACATTCCGACCGAGGTTCAGCAATACAAATGGTTGAAAAATCTTTAGCTTAGTTATACATACAAGTAAATAGTAATGAAATATGGTGAAATTATCATTGTAACCATCAAAAAGCTATAAAAAAATTTCATTTTGTTGAATTTTCTAAATACTTTTTTATACAACCTCGTAGTACAAATGTATATATAATAATATAAAGCAGCAACAAAAAGGCCAATGATTTTGCGACAATTTTAATAAAATATAAAAAGAAATCATATACAAACTATTACATACATACATAGGTAAAGAATGAAAAGTAATTATGTATGTATGTATGTATGTATATCATTATTATATGAGTGCATATATACTTACTTTATTATTTATTAATAAATTGCTGTGTCAAAATTCAATCGTGGGCATACGAGTATGTGTGTAACTGGCATATTCATTGAGATCGCTACCATAATTAAAACTGTGCAAAGCATTGTGTTAAATATTGACATTTTTTTAAGGACGCAGAACATTACATATACACAATACTTAGTATACAGTATAGTATTCAATATTTGTTTTAAATTAAAACTGTGTATAACAATGCCGCCAAATTTATTGGTTATGTTAACGAGAGTTGTAAATTGTATCGAATATTTAAGAACAAATTTATAGTATATGAAATATTTAGTATTAAATACAATTTAATTTAATTTAATTTAATTAATAATGAAAACCCAAATATATATACATACTAGGGTATCCTGCCCGACGTCGTACGGCCAATCGGATTCCTTAAACTTCACTTTCAGTAGAACGCAAGTGGATTGGGCCATACCTACAGTTGCGGTTTCGCACCATCGCTATTAATAAGTTGAATTGCAATTCTGGTATTTCATTTTTGCTTCCCGCTGCACTTTAATTTGGCTAAATGGATAGTCAGTCACATTAATAATTCCAGTGACTTACCAAATCCACAACAATGCACAGCTCCCTGGTCTTGCCTTAAGTGTTATTGTATTATTGAGTCCTTTAATTTATTCAAAACTAACTGTAGTACATTGCGCAGAATCAGACAAATCAAATGCAGTATTTGATCCACCAATTTCTCGACAACAGCGTCACATATCGAATCCAAAAGTACTCTGTTATGTTCAAGGCTAAAACCAACCATGCACGCATTCACAAAATGTCATTGCAATCAGATGAACGAACGGTATAGCCGCGCATAAGACTCAATATGAACACACATAAGAGAAGTTCAGTGACATACACACTCACAGAAGAATTATATATATAAAGATTGTTAATCTAAATCATTCTCAGATCCCCTTGAACACACACAAAAAATTTCATCAAAATCGGTCCAGTCGTTTAAGAGAAGTTCAGTGACATACACACTCACAGAAGAATTATATATATACATATATGATTGAAATTGTTTGTGATGATTTTCAAAATTCTTTTCAAAGCACTTTTTCCACTCCGATTGAGGTAACTCTGAAATTTGCATTTGGCTCGTCTTTGAAAACAATATATCACAATACATATTTTTTTAACATTTTCTTTCACCAATCTATACGAGCCTTCTTTTGGAGCATTTATCAGATTATTTATTTATATTTATTTAGCTAATTATGACAAAATACTGTCAAAATTAAAAACAAAATGTTATTAACATAATACAGGAGATTAAAACAACAAAACAAAAAAAAAACAGAAAAACATAATTAATAATAATAATAAGTGATTAAAGTTAGGCTTAAAACTAATTCATTTAATTAATGAATAACAAGCCAAAATTAAAATGAATCGTAAGTTAATATATAAGAACTCCAACCGTCTCTGACCCGTTGGAGGAATTTTAGTTCAAGCTTTTCATCTAGTAGCAGTTTGTTCCAATTCCCGAAGGCAACGAAGGACGATGATGTTAAGCGTAGAAGGCGAGATCTCAGGCCACAGGACGTTATTTGTGGTTTGTAGGAGACTTTAGAATAAATGTTAATGGGGACATAGGTATAAAAAATATTGTAAACCGTTGCAAAGAAAAAATTTATAGCAGTATTTCTATCACTGCAATTATACAAAGAAGACCAATCAGAAGGCAAAATTAGTTTTATGAGATTAATGATTGTGATTGTGTGCGAAAGTGAAATGGAACTTGTAATAGGCACACTAGCAGATGGTCGAAGTATTTTACGTCGAGGTTTAAATTCATGGGCAATAATATGCTCCGGCCAAAATTTTGCATCACAAATAGTAGCAAAAATTAAATTAAAAACAAAAAAAATTAAATTAAATTTCTGAACATTCGCCTTAACATTTATTTTGGCTTCAATCAAAGATATAATATCTTCGCAGGTTGTATCTGCTGCCATCCTAGTAATGTAGTATGTAGGAGTGCAATCACAGTAAGAACATGTGTTGAATTGGAACAAGTCAAGATAGATGCAGATAATGGTACAGATGCCAATATGGGCTTAGGTACCGACAAAGGAAGGGGTGTATGCCCATTAGTGGACACATTACCATTGTTGTCCACCGCACTGTTCAGCGAGGAATGTGAAGCACGTCTAGACCGTTTGGAAGTAGATACTATATCAGCATTCTCATCACGGTATTGGATTATCTAGGAGAAGTTGGTCTAGAACTATTAGCGGTACATGATATGATCCACAAGTGGAACAGGTGGACCCATCTATGATACTACTTAGTTCTCTTGACGTATGCTCAGGAATATGGGAAATTATGGCAGGAGATGGAGGAGTATGGGATGTAGATAAGGGTAAAAAAAAACCGCCGTCACATTATCAGTTCACGCACATCATCGATATTTTCTAGCAAAAAAACCAATTTTGTACAACCTTCACGAAATTTGTGCTGAAGTGCACATCGACCACGATTGAATTCATTATAACAGTTTTTTGCAATACTGTGGTATGGTGCTTTATTGCTGTATATAGAATTACATTAATAGAAGAAGTCTTGTCTTGATAATCCACGTCGAAAACTATGAAAAATAATCGCAATAAAAAGGTTCACGAGTCAATTACTAAAAAAACGTATGATTAAAAATATGAATATAGAAACACCTACTATGGCAAGGCCAGAGATATAAACAGCAACCCTCGTATGAAACCTATTTATAACATTAGCAAGTCCTGTCTGGTTTAATATCCCACCTTCTTACATGGAAAGATAAGGCAGATCGAAAGAAACGGTCTAAGATCATGGCACCGGCTTATACAGAATCCCACACAGCGATTTTTAATAATGTAAATAGTCAGATCTTAACAAAATTTACATGCACTTCACAACAAATCATATTGAAGATACAGTACGATATAAGGAACATTGTATTTCAAACTTAAGTTTAACTAAATAAGGAATTATTGTACATAGTTCGAAATTAGTACATAGAAAAATTTAGACTAGTCTAGACTCTACAGTCATTAAATGACATTCTTCTATAGGTAAAATCATATTTATTTTGATAATAAAATTGTTATGATAATGGTTTCAAACCATGTTTAATTTCAGTTTAAGATTTTAAAATTCTGAGTTTATCAAATAACCTGAGTTACTATTTTTCAACAGGTTATGGGGTGAAATCAATGGTGAATCCTATCGTTGATAAGGAATCAATCAAACAAAAGGAGGATGAGGAAATTATTGAAATATCTGATGAATCAGTAATTATAGAAATTTCTGAAAATGCTATTGATGATTGTAGGCAAAGTATATCTCCTTAAGTATGTAATAATGTAATTGATATATTTTTATTACAGCACCACGTGCTAGGAACCTCAATTCAAGAGCAGATCGTTTGAATCCAAGAAAGCGACATACTATTTCACCATCAGCATACTTGTATATCACCATTATAACCACCGTCAGGAGATGAGTTTCTAATTGTTTTAAGTTCAGGAGATGAGTTTATTATTGATTAAAACTATTGGGTAAACAATGTCAATATCTTGCTGTTATATCGTTGGAAACCTAAGCTATCGGTAGGGTTTCTTAAGCCGAACACACCGAAAGGAAGAACTGTCCAAACCAGACATAAAAATGGACCATAAATCTTCCGGGTGAACTCTCCACTATGGTGAGCTGCCTGTCTAACTTATTCTAGCACATCCTTCTGTTAAATCAACTGCTTTTAAGGGTTTTGTAAATAAGATGGATAAGTTTATCTCAATTATCCATTAATAAGTTTTTCTGACATTAAAAATTTTTAATTTATTGCAATTAAGTATTGTAGAATAATCAGCATTGTTCAAATATTTTAGCTTACAATAGACAAATTCTATGACCAAAAGTCAATTTGTCATTACTTTTATTATTGTTTTTGTTACTATAGTACATACTACATAATTCCTTTCTCTCGTTTCTCGTTTTTCTTTTGGTTATTATTGTATTATTCAATATGCTCAAGGGTAAAATATTATCATAAGCCGAAACACGCCTTTTGAGGTTCTTGGTCTTTTTCTGTGAACTAAATCAATCATCTTCATCATCATCAATCGCCTCAAGCAACTCCACTCCACTCCACTCCACTCCACCAGTCGTTTTGTTTTGAATATAGCGTTGACAAATGTTTTATAATCAATTTTTTGTTATTAATTTATTATTGTTCTATACATATAGAAGTCATCTATTTAACTATTTTAGATATGATCACACACAACTTCTGGTAGCTTTTAGTCGATGCTGTATTAAGGCGAGTTACGTTGTTATTCTGACCACTGTTTGTTATTACTAAGTATAAATTTCATAATATGGCTATTAGTATAAGAAAACAAAAAAAGAAAAACACATAAAATCCAAATTAAGTAAAAGGTATTCAAATGTCTAAGCTTTAAAATAAACTTAAGAAGTACCAATCATCTAGACTTGTTCAAATAGTCATTAGTATTCTAGTTTACTTCTTTTGTACCCTACAAAGATCAGAATATATGTAAGTACAATATTTGATATTGTAGATGAAAGTATAATTCCACAAAGTACACAAAGTGTGTGTGTGGAAATTATAAAGTCTATGTCTAGGTATTTTCTGGATTTATTTTCTGTTTTGTTTAATCTCTAATAGCTAATTTTAAGTTGTTGCTGTTCACATATGATTAATATGTAATATCTGTCTATGCAACGGGGCGTCTCTTGGTCAAAAACTAAAAGATGTATCACTGAAATTTGGTACGTAGATTCTATTTAATCCTACAATAATTTATATCAATTTTATCCTACAATCCCTTTTTACAAGAAAATCCATTTTTTACTCTTCATGAAAAGAACATAAGTTTTATAAGTTAAAGGAACATCAGAGACCCCATATAATACATACATATATCCTTGATCAGCTCGTCGAAACGGAACGTACGTCCATACAAACCATCCATTAAAACTCAGGTTCTTATTAGAAAAACTTTTTTGATTTTTATACTATCGAACTGAAATTTGCACATTATAAGTTGGAACCATACGAATCGGACTACTTGGGGGGTACCTCCCATACATACCACCCATTTAAATTCAGGTTCTTATTAGAAAAACCTTTTTGTTTTTTGTCCTATTGAATTAAAATTTAGTAAAAATAAGCTTCTAATCAATGTCCATGAAATGTGTAATGTGTCAAGTCCCTAGAACTACTGGATCGTATAACTCCCATACAAGCCCAAACTAAAATTTAAGTTTTTATTTGAAAACTTTTTTGTTTTTTGTATTATCGAACTGAAACTGTACAAGTGTTTGACCCATATTTAACAACCGTGTAGATTTCAAGACCATAGGATTACGGTATCGTAAAGCTCAAATACAAATATTTCGGTCTCAGTGTTGAAATGATCTATGTGTACTGACTATATTCTAAACATATGACAAATCAATAATTAAATATTTCTGAATGCTCTATCACAGAGAGTAGGCAAAAACGTTTTCTAGGGGGTGCGTGAAGAGTATATAAACTTCGGCATAGTCGAAATTAAACTTCTTACTTGTTTTGTCATGCTGCTACTAAACCAATTTTAGAGAAATCCTCTTAATTTGAAATTTATAATTAAGGATTATGTAAAGATCTGAAACCTCTCACCGGATATGTATATTTACGTCGTGACGCTGTAATCATTTCTCCATTAACTGTTTATAATCATTCAAATCATTTTATCAAATCCTTTAGCTTTAAAAGTAATGAAGGGAAAGAGTATCCAATAGTCTGGCCAAACTAACTAAAGCGTACTAATTTGTTTTTTTTTTTTGTTTTTTTTTTGTGAATGACAAGTTAAAAATCAAATTTACATCTTGGAAATACGGATGTTATCAGATACATTTGTACTGAAGTAATTTTACCTGTGTATTTCAAAAAACTGAGGTTGAGATAATAGTTTGCATAAAAATGGTAATTGGACGGACACATTATAGAGGATATTCAATGCTGTAACCATATTAATTTAAATTCTATATACAATAATAGGCAGAAACTAATTGGAATAGCTTCCAACGGAAACAAATATTAGAAAGTGTGTTGCCAAGTTTTATGCCTAACGTGAACGGAAATTCAACTTTGACATTTTTGAAAAGAAATCTACATATAAAACTAATCATAAATTTGATGACATCATACAATATTTTTACAAATTAATTACATTCAATTTGAACCATAAGACATTTGTTTCTATCATATATTTATACTCTTCACGGGAGTGAATAGTATTATAAGTTTGTCATGAATTTTGTAACAGGCAGAAGGAGACAAATGAGACCACATAAAGTATATACCCATATTCTTAATCAGCTCGATTAGACGAATTGATTAAGCAATGTCCGTCTGTCCGTCAGTCCGTCTGTATGTTTGCAAACTAGTCCTTCAGTTTTTGAGCTAGAGACCCGAAATTTTGCACAAAGCTTTCTTTTTACTATGCGTAGTCGGAACCAGCCGAATCGGAGCACTAGAGAGGGTACCTCCCATATAAACCACCCATTTGAATTCATGTTCTTATTAGAAAAACTTTTTTGTTTTTCATCCTATCGAACTGACACTTGGACACAATCAGTTTCCAAGATAGGCGCAGGACATTTGTCGGAACCAGCCGAATCGAGTCAATAGGGGGGTTACCTCCCATACAAGCCATCCATTTGAATACTTCAATGAAACATTCACTGCGTGAAGAGTATTTCATCTTCGCCATAGTTGAAGATAACATTCTTGCTAGTTTGTTTTTTTTAATCCAGTAAGAACCTAAATGGGCTTAATAAAATGAAATTATTGTAAAATTTATTTGAAACCAATAAGTACTCAATACTTTCGAGTTCATTTAAAATGTTTTGAGGTCAGCAAAGCATCAAAAAACAAGTTAACTTGTAGCTTCACTGAACTTTTAAAACCTTTAAAGAATACTACGGATAATTAGAGAAAACATCTGATATATCTAGATTAGATTAAATTGGATTAGATTAGATTAGATTAGATTAGATTAGATTAGATTAGATTAGATGAGATTAGATGAGATTAGATTAGATTAGATTAGATTAGATTAGATTAGATTAGATTAGATTAGATTAGATTAGATTAGATTAGATTAGATTAGATTAGATTAGATTAGATTAGATTAGATTAGATTACGGAAATACTCTATATTTACAGCTCCTTTGATAGTCTGATACTCCAAGAACTCCAAAATTTTCTTAATATAAAAAAACAAGTCTGCAATTTCTGTTCATTCTATGTAATGGTCACCTAAATATCGGAGTCTTGACCATCACGGTGGCAAAGCAAATGTCGTGCACATATCTCTAACAAATTTTATTATATTTTTCATTAAATTTATTTTTTATAATAACATTCATTCCTTTCATAGCACAAATTGCAATTTTGGATAAAAAAAAATGATGATTTATCTCCCAATAATATAGGAACTCTGATAATCAGCTTGCTTGCACAAATTTCAAGGCGATAATAGCTTAGGGACTACGTGTGTAGCTTTCATGGAAATCAACAGACACTGATAACAAGATCAATTACCTATGTGCTACAAATATCGTGAGAAACGATGTGTGAAAGAAATAATAAATGTGTACACAACATACATATGTACAAAAATATATCTTAAACATTTTTGCGAATTAATATTTAATAAACAAATTACCATTAAACAATTTCCAAAACAAATACATCTCGACCGCCTCCAGATTCGATTTAAAACCGATACAGAAAACAGAACAAAAAACAAAATTCATTCACAAACATGTCCATATTTAAATTTCCGTAATTAATAATGACTTTGTCGATGATGTCGTTCCAACGTTCCCCTCACCGAACTTGACAACAAAGTTTTGGCCAGATTTGTTAAATCAAGTGAGATAAATATATATTAAATAATGAGGCAACAAACACAACAAAATCTTAATATAAAAATACACAAAAAAAGGGAAAAACGTATAAGAATAATTATAATATCATAAACAAAAACAAAATTAACAACGCATTTATTATTTATAAAAAAACAAAAAAAATATCTCAATGGACGCCCACACAATATTTGATTTGATTTGATTGAACCGATTGAGTGGCGGCGAGTCGAGTCGAGCGCCAAATCTATTATAATGTTTGCCAAGTACAATATACCTGAATATGAATAATAAAGAAACAAGAGAATAAGACAATTTTTCAAGCTCAAGAAAAAAATAATAAATTCGCAAAAAAATTGAAAAAAACAATAACAATTTCGTATGAATCAAGACAAGTTCGTAACCAAGTCCAAGTCCAAGTGAAGACAAATCAAGTCAAGTTAAAACAAACCAACCAACTCAACTTGCCTTAACAACCAGTGACTCGATTCCGATTCCATGGAGACAAATCAACTCAATTGATGACGTCGACGGCTCTGCTACTTCGCTTCAGTCACCGCACCGCCTATGTACCGAACTACTTACGTACTCAGCATTCTCAGAGATTAGTTCATCTCAGCTCTATAATAGTTCTCAGGGAGCTTGGCAGCTATACAACCTACCTACCTACCTGTCTGTCAGGCATATAAATACCTCAAGTCTGTCTATTGAGCGATTCAGTTGACGTTTGTCAATTTCTCGTGAAACTTCTTTTAAAATAAAATATATAAATATATATATACATATATATATATTATTTTTTTTTTTTTTATTATTTACTTTAAAGTTTATTATTTGTTTACTGCAGTTAAACAATTATTCATTGTGCGAATTAGTTTTTTAAACTAAAACAAAAAAAAAAAAACAAACAAACATAAAAAATTGAAAAATAAAACAATAATGGTGAGTTTTGTACAAATACAAAATAAAATAAATATAAAATAAAAACATTAAATTACTCACAAAAAATTAACTGAAAAAATAATACGTGACAAAAATATAACTAAATAATAAGTAGATCACCTTTAATTTTTATTTATACAAACATATACGGTTATGATTCGTGTCAGTCGGGATGAACCTTAAAATTTCCCATTAGCCAATTAAAGAAGCTGAAAATAAATAGACATTTTATATTATAATAGTATTTAGATTTAGATTGCCGGATCTCTCGTTATACATCCTGCACGAGTGATAATCCAATAAAATGTCCATTTTAAGTGCTTCAGTTTTGGAAAGAACCATAAAATTTCTCATCAATAGTTGTGCAATAAATTTAAAAATAAATATTATATCATTAGTATTTAGATTTAGATCTCTGGATCTTCTGTTTAGCATCCTAGATGATTGATCCAATACTCCATATAGTCTATCTTAGTGCTCTCCTTAATACTCAAAATACTTACAATATATAAAAACAAAAAGGTAGAACTAAACTACAATAATTAGAAAGGCCATAAACTTGTGGCATCAGTAATAAATAGTATGTATTTCTATCAACTACATTTTAAAGAAAAATTAATTAAAGTGTATACTCGTAGGTGATTGTTATATTTTCTTTTTTACAGACCTTCATCATTTACCTATAATGGCAACTAAACCATAATACCTATTTGTAATCTAAAGTAAAACCCTTAATCTATTCGATATCTATACAAATCAATTTTAAGATGATTTATATATTTTTAGTTGCAAATTTGTTTTACTGTTCCATTTGCTAACTTGTTCTAATAATCCCAAGGAAAATCTAATTTTGAATTTAGAACACACATAGTTTTTTTTGTTTTCAGTTTTCATGAAATCTAGGTAGGTAGGTAGGCCTAAAGACACATTGTAATGTCAGAAAATTATTATAGATTGAAAAGTATATAAAAGAAAACTTCAATACAACTATGCATTCTTTTTACATTTAAAAATGTTACAACGTTGCTCCTTTCAATTTCTATTTCAGTCTAGAACTTTAACAAAATTTTTTGTATTTATAGAACATGATTCATAAAATGTTTGGTTTTATGAGTTCGAAACTTTTTTTGAAACTAGTTTCAATGAATGATGAATGAATATATGGTCTCGGTCTCTCATATACATAAATTTACTTAATTTAAAATCCTTAGTTGTAATTTAAATTTATATACCATAATTACTATATCAAGAAAAATTATGACCTTCAAGGATTAATTATACAATTTTATTCAATTAACTCATACGAGTATATTGAGTATAAGCTTATTAACCCATATAAACTGAAAATTTTAAGAAACATGTGTTTACGCAAATCAAAAAAAAAAAAAAAATCGTTACATTAAAATACAACAACAACAGCAACACAACAATTACAACTACATGCAATATATACAACATACAAAAGTATGTATCTTGATTGTATCTCGTCATCGTTGACATGGGTGTACCGTCGTCAACTACTCCACGCCAATAAAGGGTGAACTAAGTATGTACTAAATTTCAAATATGTACGAGTGTATTGAATTATTCATCCACTATTATCCAGATACAGTAATTTTCTGATTTCTTATGCCCCAAAGCTCCACAAAAAGGTAGGTACGCCTATGATCATCATCATGACAATGATTTTGCGTGGGCTTACTCTTTGCTTAATGAAAGCACCTGAACTTGAACTTAACAACGTTCGGGCTGAAAATTTATGAATAAACTTAGCTGTCACAAACATAGAGAATCGATTAATTTTTTAAACCGAAATCCATAAAAACCGGAACAATAATACTTATATATGCGTCATGCCAATTTCAATAAATAACAAGAAAAATGGTTTCAATCAAGACCTTAAAATACCCTTTAGTTTAGTCTATGGTAGCTAAAACTTAAGTATGTACTACGTTTTAAATGCTAAATTTTTTATACAATACAAGAAATTCCTGCAGGGATTATTTCATTTATTCTTTCCTAGACAAAAAGTAGTGTACGTCTATGATCATCGAAAACCGTTGATTTGAATTTTGAACTTTTTTTTAAGCCTCTTTCTTTGGGGCTTCTAAGTACAGTAATCTGTACAGTATACTGTTTATATAAAAACTATGACTTAACTATTAGAATAGAACTTTCATATAACATACATTTATGTACTACTTATTGACAATGTATTGTATGTAGTTACAAACATCATGGCAAAATGATATTACCACTTACACATGCCTAAAAGATATAAAATTTATAAAAAGTACATTATTAACATTTTGTTATTGTAATAACGAGTATATTGACAACTTGATTTCGTCAAATATTATATTAGTGTGGCGACCAGAATTCATCTGAATTCAATATGACCAAATTTAGTTAGTTAAAGAAAGCCGATTAGGTACGAGATATAGAGATATGGAAGTCGAGAGTGTTTGACTTATAAGAAAACTTGTTTCATACAATGTATCATAGTATTGGCAAACAAAATATACTTATATATAATCAGTTTGAATCATTGAAGATTGAATTGATTTAAAATTTATGCAAATTGGTTTTTAAACAAAAGACACTAAATAATAATAAATAAATAAAAATTATTGGTTTTTTTTTTTTGTTGTCTTTTGTGTTACCATTATGGTAATACTTATAATTTTGCTGGTTTTTTTTTTTTTTTTTTTTTTGTGGAAGCTACTTAGCATTACAAAAGATTACATTTGGAAATTTCATTAGGGTTAAGGGCAAATTTCTGGAATACTACTTATGCTACTATTGTATTATGCTTTGAGGAATATTTCAAAATGGAATTGGATTGACATTGATTTAAAACGCCCAATACAATACAAGTATCATATGTACTTTTAGTCTTAAAATAAACTAATTGTTTTGTATTATCAGATAATATTGTATAATAGTTTAATATTATCTGCAATAAAAGTTCATAAATATATTGGAACAATGTACAACTTTCTAGTCTTAAATTTAACAGATTGTTTTGTATTATCTGATATTAGTTTTATTTTATACTCCATTTAGTACCCCCAAGCAATCTTAGTAAAATCTTATAATTTTAATTTACATAATACTAAGAATAATATCGATCACAATAATATTAATATTAATAGAATAATTTTTGTACAATCTTCTAGTCCTAAAGACAATAGAATTACCACATTGCAAATTATTTGTATTAGCAGATAACATTTCTATATCGTTCTCTATGTCATAATTGTTTGAAATCTCTTTCAGTAATCTATTTTTAAGGACTCTCTTGTTTTAAGTTTGTTTTTCGAAATTTCTGTCTTTAAATGCATCCAAGATTTTTCTCAGGAGGTAAATCTCCATTGTGCGAGAACTTTTGATAGTCTTATATTTTTTGTAGTGCGATTTACTACCAAGCCATTGTTGAAATGAAACTTCTTTAGCGAAGAGAAGTAAATTCAATAAAAAATGAAAATGAAATGTGACGAAAATCAAAATTTGACGATGTTATTATTATATCGGAGCTATTTAGGCAAATACAATTGAAATGTCTCCGAGGTTAGTGAGTAGGACTTGCAAACCGACGGCATGGGGTTCGAGTCCTGCTCTGGGAATATTTTTATTTTCTTTGCTAAGTGAAACTTCTTTAGCGAAGGGTACTCCCCTAAAAAAATATGATAATTAAATGTGACGAAAATCAAAATGCGATGATGCTTCAGAGACGTAGCGGGGAGACGCACAAAACAATGCGTATTGTCTTGCGCGGGCTCGTCTGCAGCGTAGAGAATGAATGCTTATCCATTAGAAAGAGAGAGATAAATTTTTGGATTTACCTCCCTTCGCTAATAAACTTTCACTTTCATATTGTGCTTCTGAAGGTGAGGCACTACCACTACCAGATTATAGTTGTTTTCTGGTGAGTTAATCCACTGCCCGCTGTGCCCAAGTACCCAAATACATAACAATTTCATGATTCCTTGTGAACTTAAAGAGCATGGAAACTTAAAAATATGTTACTTAAGTTATGCCAATTTATGATTTACATATGTATGAAGGTACTTACTTCTATATATCTCATTTTTAATTTAGTTCAAATGATTTATTATAATTTACTATTTTTATCTAATTTTATCCTTTACAGCTGCTCAAAATTGGATCACCTCTCATACTACTTGTAGTACTTCTTTGTGTGGTAGTACAACAACATATTGCATTAGGTAAAAAACTTAATAAACGTTGTACGAATTGTTCATATCGTACCTATTACACTTATGACGATGGACGTCAATACGAAAGAGTTGTATATCGAGATCAGGCGCCAACCCTTACACGTGGTATTTGTTCAAATAAAAACATTATTTTCCTACAATTTTAAAACAAAAAATAATTCTATTGTAAATTATATAAGCACTGTTTTATTCGTGGCACAGACACTAAAAATAATGTGATAATACTAAATATTGTTTTATACTTATATTGATCATACGATTCATGATGATTTCATAATTTTATACAATACAAATTCAATAAACAAATCAATCAAAATTTTTACATAAACAATTACCATATAAAAAGTGTATATAAAAGAATCTTAGCTTTTACAATCCCCTACTACAATTGCACATTCTGACTGTCTGTCTAGTATTTTTTTAGTAAAAGTATATACTAATATGTAAACAAAAATTTACTACTACTATTACTATTGTTGTATACTACTACTTAAAAGTTAAATATTCTTGTTCTTGTATAAAGTAAATAAATTTCGTTGAATTTAATCTCACTCTATACACAAATAGACCTAAACATTGTCACATGAATTAGATTACTAACTTATTCATTTTGTAATTTATATCCAAACCACATGCACATTCATTCTGTTCCGTTCCGTTTCGTTCCCTTCATCTACCTACCAACAATATTGTCGCTACTATAATTCATTTTAATTCACCAATATACATTATACTATAGCCCAACATATAGCCCAGCAACAAAAACAATATAGTGGGTGCTACGGAAATCCGTGTGGCGTGAATGCCATCTGCCAGGAGACCGCCGGCGGCCGTCCGGTCTGCTCTTGTCCACCCGGTCACAGCGGTAATCCGATTACGCACTGCAATCGTGGCGAGTGCCTGGACAATGTCGATTGCCGTGGTGATCTGCAATGCAAAAATAATCGTTGCGTCAATCCATGTGTGGGCGCTTGTGGTATTGGCTCCAATTGTGAGGTAAGTTTATATTCTTATAATACACGTACGTATATTATTATCTTGTACTCGTAGTACATAGTTACAATATTCTGACCAACATAAGCATCGACAATATTGAAACAGGCAGGCAAAGCACTAAACTTAGTTTTTGAAATATTTTATATGATTTACCATATTGAAAAAATGAAATGAATTTTTGGGGGTAAATTTATCTCAATAGTTTTTATACTTTACTCATACATACTGTGGGTAAAATCATTCAAGATGAGAGCGGATAGAAGACTTTAATATAAGTACAAGTATGTATAGACTTTATGTTTCCTTCTGTTTGTTACCATCTTCATGACAAACTTATAATACTGTTAGAGTATAAAAACTATATGCTATGTATTTCGGCTATGTATAATATTATTTATTATATAGATAAGATTATTGAGGAACAATATTTATATGGTATTTCATTTTAAATGAGAGCAAAATTTTTTTATTCACATTTCTCATATATAAAATTAAAATGAAATGCTAATCCTTTGCCATGTTTTTCTTTGTTTATTTACAGCCCAGAAATCACGTTGCTGTTTGCAGTTGCCCCTCAGGTTATCAGGGTGATCCATACACATCGTGTCGTTTACAAGATCCTGGTGAGTTTTAATTTATGCTTACATATTTCATTTATTGTTACAATTGACCCAATCGTGGCCGCAACGACGAGTTGATTAGCCAAAATATGAGCTAAAACAATGTTATATATACGAGTACGAGATTTATTTGTATCAAAACAAACAAAAAAAAAAAAAATAAGCAAAATGAATGAATTTATAATTGAATTTTGAGGTTGAATGAAATGCTAGGAACTATTAATTGGTTTTCATGAGGCCATTAAACCTATTAAACTATTTTACTTGTTGTTGATTATTGCACACACAAAAACCAATTATCGACTAAGTTTAAAGTGTATTTAAACTTTTCATTTCAGTGTTCTGCTTTCACCCATCAAATACAATAATGTTGGTGATTAGCCTTAACACCATAAAAGTAACGTACAATTGAACGGTATTTTATACTCGGCATACTAACTGAAACTAAAATTCACCTATTTGGAATAAAAAGCGACAACACCCACTATACAAAATTTTGAATTGACTCCGTCCACCTTTTTTTTTTTCTTTTTTTTTTTTTTTTTTTTGTTTTACATGAAAAGTGTGTTTACGCTTTTGAGTATAAATTTCACGCCATTGAACGGTGTTTGTATTGTAAGTGGTTCTGGCTAATCCTACTTATTCACACGCCTTAAACACGCACTATTCAAAATACAAGGACTTACGACGACTACCACCCAAACTGCGACGACCCAATGAACTGCATTTAATTTGCAATATCCATTCAATTTATTCGATGCGATGCGATTCGATTAAAATTATATTCAAAGCAGAAAATTTCACATATTTCTTACTTACATATCTCAACAGCAATCGGTCGTTATTTCTTGGTTCTACAATAATGACTTACATACATATGAATGTGTATATAAATAAGCCTATCAACAGTTTGTCCTAGAGTGTAGAACAGTTCGGATACTATACTACTACAGCTACTTATATATAGCACATACTTACATAAATGATTAGCGTGTCCCACAGTGGGTACTGGCAGAGAAGAACTCGGGACGGCAAACACTAAATGAGGCCCCCTTCTTGAACAAGAATGTCAGTAATCCTTATTGATCTCAAACTCTTCTATATTTTAATTCAAATTTTCAATTAAGAAAGACTTAAAATTTTGTACAAAATGCTTATGGTTCTGATATTCTCAAAGAATTTTATGTTGCCCATCTATTTGAATGATCATTAGTAGGCTTAAGATAAATATTGCACTTAGATATTATTTCTTGATTTCTTGGTAGACTGATATGTGAATAAGTCCTTAGAAAAAAAATAAAAGAAAAACAATTTGTTTTTATAATATTCTTTTTATTTTTTGATATTATTGCCTTCTAGCTCTAATATTTTTTTCCTAATAAGTAGGATTTCGGAATTTCCTCAAAATATGCGTTTGTTTCACTGATAGCCTTTGCATTAAACCGAAATCGCTTAACGCCCAGCCATTTCTTCAGGTTTGAAAATGGGAAATAGTTGCAAAGGGCTAATTTTGGAGAATATTCTGGATGGGGTAGCAGTTTGTAGCTTAATTTATTATTTAAGGTATTCGATGTGAATGACACAGCCTTGTACAGACCCATCTTGGCCTTCTTTGCTGCATGTTCACCCCGAGAACTCCAATGCTTTGACTTTTCTTGGTCTCTGGTGTATTGTGATGGATCAATATTTCGTCCACAGTCTTATAATATAATAACGTGTTCGTATTTTGATTGAACATCATCGAACACTCTATTGAAGTGGCCACATAGTTGTGCTTATGGTCGAGTGTGAGCAATCGCAGCAGCCATCGCGTGGATAGCTTTTTCATGTGATGATATTCCTGTAAAATGTGATGTAGCCGCTCAGTTAAAATGCACACTGTTTCAGCCACCTCACGTGTTTTTAGTTTCCGATCGGCCAATAGCATTCGACAATTTCGGCAAACTGAAAGAATTCAAAGAATTCAGGAAACCTCTTTTTAACCATTGAAATTGAGGGTGCACAGTTTCCATGGTATTGGTGATGTTTTTTTTTTTTTATGCAAAAAATAATGATTGATCAGCACATTTCCATTTTTTCCGATAAAATTGACAATAAAAATAAAACAATGTGGTCGATATTACTGAGTCTTCAACCGCTGATTAGTGATGGCCTAAACTTCAAGCCAAAAAAAAATTATTCATGCTAGGATCGCTCTCTCTTGGATTATCTAAGGGCTTATTAATCTACCGATTTAATTTACAATAATCAGACATTGGTAGGGTATGCAAAGTGCTTTATTGTATTTGGTTCCCACAGTGTTCATTCTTAAATGCCATTATTTTATAAATTATTGTAGTTTGTGGTTACTTGTGTATGTGTATTGTATTGTGGTTCTTGTTGTTATGGGTGACCATAGAGGGGTGAGGAGTGGGCAGCATCTCAGGCTTATGAACTAAGTACTAAATGTAAAGTATTATGTACAGGAAATAGTTAATTCACCTGTTCCCACTAGGTCAAAAGCACAATGCGCCCCATGGTATTATTGTGGTATTAAAAATAATGTTACGCCTTATTTTAATTTAACATTGTTTTTCATTAAACTTTACACTGATTAAATAAGAAGAAATTATCATTTTCTGTAATGAAAAACCATTACAAATTTATTTTCATTTCATTTTTGCCCATGATCTTGACAATTTCATATTTATTTGCAATTGTTGGCATTACACTGAATTAACATAACAACATTTTAATATTAGTTGGCTTATAGTATTTTTATTACAATATTATATTATTGTATTAAATATTTGCAATCAACCTACATATGAAAAGATTTCTCATAATCATGTTTTTTTGTTTTCTTTTTTTTTTTCCTTAATCTTAAAATAAAAAACTGAAAAAAAAACAAGCTAACAAGTTTGATATTTTTGGTAAAAACCACATTACTATAAATAAATAACAATGGCACCTCAGTACTTACTGAATTCGAGAGAAACAATGGATACTCGTATACACTATAATACAAAGTCAGTTTATTGGATTATATAACACACACGAAACCAGTTCTTTTCTATAAAACTGAAATTCAAATTAAAATCTGAATACTAAATTGAAACAAATTATTCAAAAATGAATGCTAAATTTATTTATAACGAAGAAAGTAATTAATTTTAGCTTAAACAAAAGTTTCAAAACTATATATACAGTAGAAGATCAACCTATTCAAATATGAAATATGTACATACATACATAACTTCAAATTTAAGAAACCACTTTATTTTGTAGATCGATGAATGTAATTTCTTTTTCATTGAAAGCATTGTATCGAACGAATTTAGTGTTTTAAGTTACATATTTTTAGAATCGCTGTC
The DNA here is from genome assembly GCA_037043295.1 of Amiota minor. Lineage (NCBI taxonomy): Eukaryota > Metazoa > Arthropoda > Insecta > Diptera > Drosophilidae > Amiota > Amiota minor. Next base: position 650,610 of record JBAMAW010002161.1, on the reverse strand, counting down.
TTCTACTCTATCGAAATCGAGCTCTTTGCAAAATTTAAATTCTATAGGTGATCGAAAAATAAAATTCTAGTGGTAAATGTGATTGACATATTTGAGATTGAGATTTTTTATATCTATTTGATTTTTGCCCACAATTACAATTGAAATGAATTGAATTGAAACTGTCAGCACAATATCTATCTACATATATAGCCATTGTACTATATAATAATAACGCCAACTCATTTTACAATTTGTTATAAATTTGCATCAATTGATTTCCTTATGTTCAAGGGATTTGACCATATATGCTGATTATATTCATTAATTCTTAACACACAAATTACTTACAAACGCCAACATACAATAAATATTATTGTATACAAGTCTATACAAAGTAAACAAGATTTACAAAATAATATTATTGTAGTTTGGGTGTTTAATTGTTGTGAGAATATTATTGTACAATATATTATTTCAATAATGGGTTTGTAGACACCACTAGATCTGTGCAAATTTACCCACATGATTTAAATAATAAAAGTCTTAATATCAAATTGCTTCACATTAACAGTCATTGTCATCAAATATTTATCAATACCATCTGTTCATGTATCTTGGAGAATCTGATCTCATATCTGATATGTAGGTAATATTTATTTGCATAGCATTATAGACACCACTGGGTCGAAATGATTCAGGAGATGAGAGTCACGTATCGAATTTATATTGTACTAGCCTTACCCGGCGTGCGTTGCTACGTCCCCTGTGCGTGCCCAGTTATTAAAAAAAAAAAAGAAATGGTCCAAGTGCAAGTGAGACTCGTACACGGAGGGGTTTGTATGGGAGGTACTCTTCCTAGTGGTCCGATTTGACTGATTCCAACAAATTTACCGCACCTATGTTAAAAACTTATAGTGTCTAAATTTCAGTTCGATAGAACAAAAAACAGAAAAGTTTTTCCAATAAGAACCTGAATATTAATGGGGCTTTGTATGGTCCGATCAAACTGAAATTTCGACAATATAAGTTTCTGATGTATACCCACCAACCATCCAAATTTCAAGATAGTGGGATTACTGGATCGTATAGCTGCCATACAAACCAAAATGTTTCTTGTATTGGGACCCCTTTAAGTTTTCGAAAATATTTTAGTTTTAGTATTTGTTGCTGATGCCCGGATAGAACTACACATTCTCTGAAAATTTCAACCCTCTAGCTATTGCGGTTTTTAAGACATGACCCGAGGACGGACAGACGGACGGACGAAAAAAAAACCTATCCTATCCTATGTCCGTCTCCTGGTTCTAAGCTACCTCCCCACCAATTTTCAGCCAAATCGGTTCAGCCATTCTTGAGTTATAAATAGTGTAACTAACACGACTTTCTTTTATATATATAGATTAAGCATATAGTCAGATCAGAACATCTTACTATGCAATAGTCAACACTACTGTGGTGTTAACAGACGGCAATCACACTGTGCACACACACACACACACACACACACACTATGAAACCGAGTCATGTGTGCTTTTGAAACGAGTCAAGCAACTCATTTTGTTTTATTTGCTTTGCTGCCCCATTGACTCGAACCTAAACAGTCATGCGACTCATGTCTTATCGAATGACTCGCCAACACAAAAATCATCATAAAAATGTACAGTCGTGTGACTCGTCTCTCTTCGGTAATGACTCGGTGTGGCTTATTGTGACTCGATGTGACTTGATGTGACTAGTTTCTTCGGATATGACTAGCCATAATATACTATAACAAAGCAAATGTGAGTGCGAGTGAGAAGAAATGAGAAAAAGCATGCATGCTATAGCAATAGTGTGAACAGTATCAAAAACACCATGCACAGTATGACAAACAAGTCAAGTGTGTTTCTAATTCGAATAATTCACTCATTTTGTCATAACTGTCGTGTCGAATCGCCTCTTCTCCTATGATTTGGTAGCATCCTGCCTTTGTTAACGTATTCAACTAGATCATTGATTCACAACACCACACGAGTTAATTTGTGAAAGTCTTCGTAAGTGTTCGGCAATGTGAGACTATTAATAGTGTTGCGTGTAGCAATTGATTCGTTTGAGCGAGAGGGGTTAAATTTTTTGTTTAGTGTTGACTCGTGCAGGGCTTTACTTCGTATGTATTGTATGTTGGAACCTGACCTCTCATCTAATTTGCCATATTCATTTGTAGAATTATAAACACCACTGAATTTGTGTAAAACTTCTTATGTACAATTTCAATCAACCTATATTGGAACATTGGCCTCATAACTGATATATAATATCTAGCTGTAGCATTAGATACACCATTGGGTCTTCTTTGCAATAGTTGAGAGTCTTAACATTAAGCATAATCAGCAGATCATTATCCATTGGCCTATCCATCTGGGAATCATGTATTTCTTGTCTATTATTATCTGTAATATTAATCGAAAGGGTTAGGCACCCATGAAAGCTGTTAATAGAACAATTTAATTTTTTTTTTCTCAATGTATAATGTTATTACATATTCATTAATTTTCATTTTTATATTTCTTTTATTTGTATTACTCTATAGAGGAACAATGTCATCCAAGTCCATGTGGTGTAAATACGAAATGTGAAGTAATCAATGGTGTACCAACTTGCTCTTGCGTACATGGCTTTACAGTGAGTTTGAATTCAATTGAAATCGTGTATATATTTTTCTTTTTAATAATTCATTATTCGCTTCGTTACTATAGGGCAATCCATTGAGTGGCTGTCGTCATGAATGTGAATACGATGGGGATTGTTCGGCTCGTGACCATTGCTCAAACTTCAAGTGTGTACCAGCATGTCAACAGTGCGGCATTGGTGCTACTTGTAATACTGTTGCCAATCACCGTGCCGTCTGCGAATGCCCTAAGGGTTACATTGGTAGTGCATATACTGAATGTCGTCCAGAGTGTTATGGTGATGTTGATTGTCCATCGAATCGTCCAGCCTGTTTCTATGGTATTTGTAAGAATACATGTGAAGGTGCTTGTGGTGTTGGTGCTGATTGCAATCTCCGTGGCCTTACACCAGTCTGCAGCTGTCCTCGTGACATGACCGGTGATCCATTTGTGCGTTGTCGTCCCTTCACAAAAGGTAATACACAAATTAATTGAAATTCTATACAAATATAAATCTATCATCATACTATTACAGAGGATCTCTGTGAACCAAATCCGTGCGGCACAAATGCCATCTGTATTCCTGGTCATGACAATACTGGCCGCGAGCGTCCCGTCTGCAACTGCATACCCGGTCACACTGGAAATGCATTGACACATTGTTCACGTGTAAGTAAAAGCATTGCGCTCTACTTGGGACTACAACTATTCTTATGTCATTCCTTTCCTTGATTCATTCGAAACAGGGTGAATGCCTCAGCAACAATGAATGTCCGGACCACAAGGCATGCATCAATTATCAATGCGTCAATCCATGCATTGGCAAATGTGGCAGCGGTGCTAATTGTGAGCCCAAAGCTCACTTGGCTGTCTGCAAATGCCAATCGGGTCAGTCGGGCGATGCGCTCGTCTCGTGCCGTCAGACTCGCACCTATCCTGTGGCCAAGTACCATTGATTTCACAATTGTGCGTTACAAAACTGCCTGCCTGCCTACGTCAGCCTATCGACAGAGTAAGCGCTTTGCCGGGGTTGCCTAATTTATTAAAAAAAAGACAAGAAAAATTGTTAAAGAATTTACTCACTTGAATAACGCGTTTTGTTTTTTTTTTTATAATGTAAAAATGTATTCGATTTTATTTAATTTTTTTTTTTTTTTAATATTATTTTTTATTATTACCATAATACACAAAAACGCTTACCTTAACTGTAATAACTTTGTGTATATTATTTTGGATTCTGGAATTTTTCTTTATGCAAAATAACAAATTTTGTATCTCATTGAAATGAAATTCCTAAATGAGCTGATCTTGTTACTACTGAACGTCATCACCTAACCAAACTACACTGACAAAAGAAAAAGGTCAGTGCATACAGAACTGCGACTTCAGTTTTCTGAAATTCCTTTTTTTTTTGTAAGTTGAAAACGTCAACTTAACCAGAAGCTTTTTTAAACATTTATATCGTCAATTTTTTGGAAAAGTCTCTTGTTAAGCACAAAGAAGAATGTGGTCTGTAAGGTATTTAGGTTCGGGTGTTGTAGCAATCGATCTTTATAATGGCTTCTAAAGAAGTTGATTTGATTAAGCAACGTTGCCATTTTCATGTCACGGTGCAAGCAGAATTTTTGACTAACCATGGTGCGTACGTCGTAGGGCTTTATTAAGCAGTATTTTCTCCCTTTCATCCGTATAACTTGTTATGCCAGCCATCACAGAGGAATCCTTCATTTGATTTAATAATAGCAGCGTTTTAGATCATTTAAGAGTTCTAGCCAAGACATTATGCAAAACGGGCATAGACTTTCATACCGTTGCCATTTTACATTTTTCACAAACCATCATGTTATGGCATAAACCAAAAATATTTGACAATATAATTTACATATGAATGAGTCTCTTCTGAAGCCCCACCCATTGCATTTAAATCCTAAAAATAAAGCTAACTTCTTGAAACTATTTCTTATTTATTTGCATTGCCTATTATTTTATTTATTGTAAATTAGATTTTGTTTTTTAAGAAAACTGATAAAAAAAAATCGAAAAATAAAATGCTCAAGTCATCTCAATCTCTCTCAAAAGCGAGACAATAACCCTTATACCAAAATTGAGAATCCAAGACGCCACCAAAAAAAAGTTTTCTTCGAAATTTTAATTTTTCCAGACAGTTCGGTTCATAAGAACTACAATATTTTACTTTCCAATTGTTTATTTAAAATTAACTGTTAACATAGAGAATAGAATATATGGACACTTACTTAGATGAAATAAAATATTATAAATATTTAAAATATACAATTGTTTATTTTTTTTTTTTTTTTTTTATTATTTTGATTTTTAAAAAAAATGTATACAAATATTTTTTATATGTTACATTATTTTTAAAAAAATATTATTATTTTCTCTTCCTTATTATTTTATTTGCGTATCTTTCACACATATGGCTAATCGGCACATTAGATTATAAATTTAATACATCTAAAAATATGAAATTTGGCACAAAAACATCTTATTGCTGTACACTGATAAGATATTCAAGTCGGAGTTCCCCCATTACTGGAATAGGAAGCCCATCATAGAAGCGTTGATTTGGAAAATGTATTTTTGCGCGATAACTTCAACAATTTTGAAATAAATTGTCAAAACTTTTTAATAAACAATTTATTATTAACTTCATATATCCGAAAATATGACCGATTTCACCAAATTTATTGATCTATGGTAGAAAATCTTGGAGGATTTTTGATCTTCTTATGCAAAGCTATTCAGAAGGACATAAGATACATGGTTCATTTAAAAAGATTTGCTCGGTTAGAGATTCCAAATTTTTTTGGAAACAGTCAAAGGGTATGAACTATATTTTCCAAAAACGATTAACTTACGATATCTTGTGACTGATCTTTCGGATATTAGTATTTCTTACATTTTCTTAATAATACCACATACTTTACTGGATTGCCACATTGTTGTATTAAGCAAGCTCAGTAGGTTTCAGGAACCTGAGAGCGATGACGATGGTAGTCTAGGATCTTTTATACCTATAACCTCAAAGACGAACATTGAAGCAACTAAGACAAGTTCGAAACTAGGCATCACCCCTGTGGAGAGCAGCATGTCTATCCTATTTTACTGAAACTTAATGTGTGAAAGGTATGTCAGTTTTGGTAGATCCAAAGCGTCTTCAGTTTTTCTTTTTTTTTTTTTTTTTTCTACAAGTATATACGTTTGTAAGTAGAAATCTAATAATTATACTGACGTTCCAATCATTAAACAGCATCAGCATTTTCATCAAGTCATGTGAAGAAAGTAACTCTGTAAATAGTTTCATCTTATACAATACAATAGAATAATATATCAGAGTGACGGTATAAACAAAGTAAAATACACTATATGGCTTTAATGGAGTCTTTAATCCGAAATCGATTGGAAGCTTTACTTTCATATTCAATTAAATAGCATAAATAATGGCAAACTTAATTTTTCTTTACAAAAAGAAAAAGTACAAGGCTTCCCTGAATCGTTTCTCTTTATTAGAATACACAGCAAAAACTTTAAATTTCTTTGAACCCTAAACTCATAATTATGATTCTTTATGCTTTACTTAACACTTGTGGGTGATAATTGAAATGTTAAAAAATTTCTATGCTATTGCAACAAATGTATACTTCGCTTACATATACTTAGTACATAAGAATATCAAAGATAAATATAAAGATTCTTTTATTTTATTCAAAATTGTTATCACATTTTCGAAATCTATTGTTTCAAAATGTTAAAGGATACTTTAATTTCATCATGTAATAAATTGAAACTTAATTTTGAAAACCCTTAATTAGTTTATGATAGTCATGACTCATGACATTCTGAAAAGAAATTTTATATCCTATCCTCATACATAGTCCAATTTCATAGACATTTCTGTGCATGCCTTTACTAAGTATTATATTGTATTACAATTGTTACAAACATTTTTGGATATCTCAAAGATGTATAAATAATAATAAAGAAATTGATCGAAAAAATCCAAGAATAATAGCGGATTTTCTTTCAAATACTAGAATAATTCGACAGAACGCAGGCATTTATTACAGAAAAACTAGTGTATGCTATGTCACCTGAACCTGAACCTGAACCTAAGCTTTCAATTCGACCGATATATTAATTCATATTAAGCACGTGCCACCACCACATACAAATTTAGGGACGACGAGTAAGGAGCGTAACATTATTTTTAGTAGGGATGTAATGATTCAACACTTTGCCAATACGATAACAATTCCGATTTTTGAAGAAAATATATATACTCTAACTCTAGAAAACGGTTTGGCCTAAGCTCCTAGTGGTCCGATTCGGCTGGTTCCAAAAAAAAATTTCAACTCTCTAGCTCTGAAAAAGTGAGGGACTAGTTTGCTTACAGATGAAAAAATATATATACTTTATGGAGTCTCCGATGTCTTCTTCTGTCTGTTACAAACTTCATGACAAACTTATAATACTTCAAGTTTGGAAATGTCTCTTTATTCAGTCAAAAGTTATTTGGATCTGAGTTTCTTGGAATGTTACTCTACTCTACTGATTGCATTGCATTGAATTTTGAACGCTTCTGATTTACACTACCTTTTGTAACAAGGGCAAAAAATTCAATATATTTCACAATATTGAACTATTATACTAACTTACCGATACTGGACTGGCTACATATAAGACCCCACACCTTTAACATTATTAATAATAGGATGTCTGAGGAATATTTACCACCAAATGGAATGAATTGAAAGCAGTGACAATTTGATACAAAAAAAAAAATTACAAATTTTTCACCCACGTTGAAATCATCATAAGTAGACTCGACTCTAAGAATACCCAAAATTGTTATAACTTATATGGATGGTTATACAGTATAATTACAATATTTTGTGGATACATCAGGTATAAGTGGATTATTTGAATTTTAGTTTTGTATATAACTTTTTATTTCTTTGCTTTTTGTTTTTTTTTTTTTTTGTTTTTTTTACCAAAAATAGATTTCTTTTGTAATATTTTCTCCATATTTTTTCTTTTTAATATTGAAAATATTTCTTTCTTTATGTATAAAATATTTATTGTATTGTATTAAGGAAGTACATCATTTTTATGGTTAAAATTAACAGATCTATGCATGGAAAATTTTCCTTTACATTTGAATAAAAAGTGTCGTAATTAGGGAACACTTTGACAACTGATTAACTAAATTGAACTTGTTTGAAACTTTATTATAATAAAAATCAGTCAAAATTAATTAACCGGAAGCATTTCGTTGGGTCTTGGTCTTTCTGTTACCATAGACGCATGAATTATTCACAAGACTTAAAGACAGACAGAGAAACCAATTCCGATTACCAATTGTTTTTTCTCACAGATCATTTTTCGTGAAAAATGTAAATTCCTTTGATTTCGTGTTGAAAGTAAGAAACCTTTGGTTGATCTCAGAAATAAGAAGGCTTTCTTCCTACATGCATAGACCTCTCAAAAAAAAAAAAAAAACAGGAAAAGATAAACAAAAAATTGATTTTAAATGTTCATTTTATAAGGTGCGCGAAATGTGTTCCACAAAATGTTTATTCTTCGTAATCCTTTTTCCTCCCATAATTCGCTACAAGTACAACAAATGGGCCAGATGGCTACCGTGATTTACGATGTTCACGTGTCGTGAAACGTTCACGTTGGGTCCCTTATAGTTTGGGCTGCATTCAGCTATAATGGAAGGTCTCCACCGTGAATGAATGTTGAAAGCTAACTCTTAGAAAGTGTTTTAATACAGTTTGGAGATCATTTTGAAGATCATTTTTTTTTTTCTAATTTGATAAACTCCGAATTTACCGACTACACTGCCCTCTTTACTTATTGGGTGTGTGCAAAAGTCATATTGGTTTTTTCCAATAGATGGCTGTAGCCTCAATTTTAAATGAGTAATAGCCGATCATATTAAACATATAGGTGTCATTTGAAAGGTTTGAGTCTAAACTACTATCAATAAGAAATGGAAAAGTAAATGTGAGCATTTCCGGCGTATTTTGCTTTTTTACTTCCGAAAAGCAAAGAATGCAACCCAATCTAAAAAAGGGTTTAATAATGTATACGGGAAAGGTGCAATGTGCGAACGCCAATTTCAGCGCTGGTTTGCAAACTTCCGTTCCGGATATTTTTTTAGCTTAAAGAAGCTGCACGCACTTGGCTACATACACAAGCTCAATATTTGGGTTCCGAATGAGTTGAAAGAACCTTACCTCACTAAGCGGATCAATATTTGCTCAAACGTAACGAAAATGATCCATTTTTGAAGTGAATCATAACGAGTGATGTAAATTGGGTTGTATACAATAAAGTAAACCGAAAACCATCATGGAGCAAGAAAGATGAACCGCCTCCAACCACATCAATGACCGAAATTCACCAGAGGAAAGTTATGCTGTCCGTTTCGTGGAATTGTCGCTCACTTTGAGCTGCTGCCACGGAATGAAACCAACAATTCGGATGTGTACTGTCAGTTATCCGAATTGGACAAAAAAATCTAAAAGAAACACCCCGGACTAGACAATCGGAAAGGTGTCATTTTCCACCATGACAACCTTCGACATCATACATCTTTGGTCACTCGGAGTTGAATTGGGAAGTGGCCCGATCTTGCACCATCAGATTTCCATTTATTCTACCCTCTTCAAGACTTTTTGAGTGGTGAAATATTCAATTCTGATCAGGCTGTCAAAAACCACTTGACACAGTTATTTGCCCATAAGTTCTACGAGGATGGAAAACTGAAACTTCCCGTCCAATACATAATCGATTAATGTTTGATCTACAAATAACCGACATGACTTGTGCACACATCCAATTTTTATCATAATTCCTAGTTATGTTTCTTGGGCTTTTATGTTATTATGTTTTGATATATAATATTTATACATTAACACATGTGTTAACCTATTTTACTTATTTCGCACACCTTATATGTATAAATGTTTATATATATTTATTTATATATATATATATTTGTTTTTGTTTTATTAAATAAATAATACAATCCACGATTAAATATTAAATTAAACAAAAAAATGTCATAATGCTTTTTTTAAGGCTTTTCTTGTTTGGTAAATTTTTATTTTATTTTCAATTATATTCTTTAGTATATTTTTTATTATTTTTTTTTATTTATGTTTTTTTTTTTTACTATATAATTATTTTATTATTATTATTATTATAATATTGTTTTTATATATTTTTGTTCCATTCCTTTTTTTTTTTGTTTTGTTTGTTTTTGTTTTGTTTTTTGTTCTGTTTCACATATAAATTTTATTAAAAATAAAATATTTATATTTATAAATTTTCGTTTTTTTAATTTTAATAATAGATTTATTAATTTTATTCCTTTACATATTATGTATTTAATTAATTAATTATTTTTAGTTACATGAATCATATTTTGGTGATTTTCTGGATTTTGTTGTTGTTGTTGTTGTTGTTTTTGTTGTTCTTATATTTGTTGTAAATACAAATAATAATAATAATAATAATATTTATAATTATAATAATAATAATAATATGTAATAATATGGTTTCTCTGTGTTGTCTTTGTTTTTAATGTAAATATATATATTTTTTGTTTACATAAATTTACAATATTAATATTCTAAATACAAATACAAATACATAATTGCGCTTTACATGAATAATATCTGTTTAATTAATTAATTTTATTTATTTATTTATTTATTTATATACTTTATAATTTAATTATCTCATTTTTATTCTAGAACCATTGCTTTCTTCTCTTTGAATTAATATTTTATAAGTAGAAATCATAATGAAAGAAATATTGTTGTTCACATTCTGTAGAATGAGGAAATAGTAGTAGATTTGCTTTAAATTATTCTCTATACATGGTAAATTAAGACAGATAATAAGGACATGCATATGTACATACTTTTATGATATATATAGAACTCAAATCATAATAACAATTCAAATTGTTTGGTCAATGCATTCTGAATATTTTAGAGAAATTTCGCTGTAATAAAGTTGTTGTGTGGAAAATTCAATGCTTGTTTTTATGGAAATGCATACATTTTTTTTTTTTTTTTAGATCATCAGAGAAAGAGATATAGATAAATGATAGAGAATACATCAATGGATAGAATGAATGAATCGATAACGGACAAAAGTATAGAAGGAAACATTATTGCTCCGTGTGCATGAAAGTTAAAGGCAACCAAAAATTTCAACTACAACATTTACTTTTCTTTTTATTTTTCATACTTCGAACATTTATTGTATCCTTTTGCTGCTCATTTTGTGCCGTACGCAATTTATGTTGTAACACTTGCCTCGTTATTGACAGAAACATTTCTTCTACGTTGGTATTATCTTTGGCTGATGTCTCGAATAATTCGATTTCCATTTGTTGGGCAAAACGTTGGGCATCCTCAGTTATAACAACTTTACGATCAGGATCATCATTTTTATTGCCAACTTAATATACAAATGTACAAATGAAAAAGTTATAAAAATTTCAAAATATTCAATATCTTCAATACACTCACTACTCACTCACCTAATACTTTATTAACTACATCGCAATTATTTTGTATTTCTTCAAGCCATCTTCGGACATTCGCAAATGAATCACCATTGGTAACATCATAAACAACAATAACACCATGTGTTCCACGATAATAAGTGCTTGTGATCGTACGGAATCGTTCTTGGCCAGCTGTGTCCCAGATTTGTAGCTTCACTCGCATGCCATCAATGACAACCGTTCGTATTTTGAAATCAACCCCAATTGTTGTTATATAACTACCAGAAAATGTATCATCCGAGAACCGTATCAACAGAGATGACTTTCCGACTCCTATATGCAAAAAGAAAAAAATATTATTATCAGCTTATTTTATTGTTCGATCAAGTAAAGTAAAAAAAATTGTGAAATTAAATTATTCTGCGTGGAAAAAGATTGACATATATATTATATATATTGAGAAAGGAACAATATTGGCTTTTAGAGAGCAGAATATGGAATTTTGGGAAATTGCCAGGAAAATTGATCGAAGTCATCACATAATTCTGGAATTTTTAAAAGATCCGGTGGGCCATAGGCTAAGAAATTCTGGGATAAGAAAAAAAAAACTAGACCATCGCCCAAAACGTAAAATTTTGAGGGCTGCGAGTAACTCAATCAAAAGTTTGGCGGACTTACAAAAGATTGTTGACGTTCCAGTTCATCGTTCGACTATTTTTCCAGGATTTTAAAGCGAAGCAAAAACATTACCTACGCTATAATGAAGACTACTCCGAGACTATTACAACGCCATAAGCAGGCTAAGGTTGGGATTCACAAAAGAAAATTTGACCCGAAACTGGAACTGCACCACCGCTATGTGATGGTTTTTAACAACTTTTCCTGTTTAAGGTCATATTTTCTAATGAAAAAAAAGTGGAACCTGGATGGTCCATACGGTTTCCGAGAGTATTGGCATGATATTAGAAAGGAGCTGTTAGTGTTTTCAAAGCTAAAGTTTGGAGGAGGAAGCCTTATGACTTGCGCGGCTTTTTCTGCATTAGGCTGTCTAGAAATTCAATTTGTACAATAAAAAAAATTCGGAAACAGAATGAACATTCCAATAAGATAATGCCACAATTCACGTGAGTCGCGAAACCCATGTCTTGGTTTTCTGGAAATTCCATTGTTGTTATGGATTGGCCGGCTTGTTCCCTTGAAATTCACTCCCCAGGATGAAGTGTACATTCATGTCTTTCTATTCATCTGCGCTCCAGTTTTGCCAAGTTAATGGTACTAAAAGAACATGGTTCTTTCCAGTAGATTCTCACATTCTAGGTGAAAATATATTGGTCCACCACCAACACATTTATTAAACGAATTTGTAGACGCCATTCTGAATCCCAACTCAGAGGGTTAGCTGTCAGAGAAACCATTTCAGTTGAATAACTGGACTGCCCAAAGTCTTAGCCTTAATCTGAACGAAAATCTTGAGCCATTGGAGAGGTGGAGGCCTCCAAAATTCGATTGGATTAGACTACAGCATAAATGGAATAATATTCCCTGTACCCATATTGACAAATTGTTAAAAAATATAACTGAGAATCTATACTGATATAACATAAAAACAATTGATTTTGCACCAAAATTAAGACAGACACAAATTTAGATTCATGTTCACCAAAACATGCATAATTGAGTAAATGCAGTTAGCCCCGGTTTTTATATTTTTTGATTATTTTAAAGGTTTCGGACCCAAAGAATACCAAACGGAGCCCTATTGCAGAGACTTCGTTGTTCGTCCTCGGGTCATATCTCATGAATCGTAATAGCTACTGAAATTAGAATATTTTCAAAAATTTAAAGGGGTCCCCATGCAACAAACATTTTTGGTTTGTATGGGAGCTATACGATCCACTGACCTCACGATCTTGAAATTTGTTTGGTTAGTTAGCTGTGGATTATAATGAAACTTATAGTGTCGAAATTTCAGTTTGATCGAACCACTAGAGAGGGTACCTTCCATACAAACCCAATATTAAAATTCAGATTCTTATTAAAAGAGCTTTTTTGTTTTTTGAACTACTGAACTGAAATTTAGACGCCATAAGATTTTGATATAGGCGCTATACATTTGTTGGAATCAGTCAAATCGAACCACTAGGGGGAATACCTCCCACGCAAACCCCAATCTGGTACAGAACCCTCTATGTCCGAGTCTGACTCACATTTGGCCAATTTTTCTATTTAGCCGTAAACGTCAGACGAAGTCACGAACATTTACAAATTTTTGCTTACCTTTGTATATTAGATAGATCCTATTTTTAAATATTATACTGCTGAATTTGTTGTATAAAAGTTCATTCAACAAAATTTTCGGAGTTGCATGCGATAAGTTACATTTAATATGAAAGTTGGATTTAGTCACTAAATCGCATTTAGTGATCCATTTTGATAAGAAAATCGACAACGACATTTTTAGCATTTTTTCTATACAAACCAAATTTTGAATTAATAACTTGATGTAATAAGGCCCTAGTTGATCTGGCAACGCTTGCATGAAAAAGATCGATTGATTGTACGCAGTGGTTTTTTTGTTTTGGTGCTCTATCAATTATGGAATGAGAACAGCAGCATTTTCAGCTGCGAATAAAACTATACGATGTGTATGGAGAGGATAGATGTGTGGACAGAGAGTAAGCCAATGCCAAAACTGGTTTTCAAAATTTAAATCCGGCAATTTTCGTGTTGAAGATGTCTCAACGTTCTGCAAAGCCTATTAAAGCTGATGAAGACAAACAAAAAAGCATTAATTGATGCAAACCGGCGAATAACAACTCGTGACATCGCTGACAGATTACATTTATCGAATTTCAGCGTCCATGATAATTTGAAAACGCCTATGTTTAATCGCAAAGCTATTTATATGGCTTCCATTTTTTTTTTTTTTTTTTTTTCGAATATATACCTGAATTTTAATGGGGGTCCGATCAAACTGAAATTTCGAAACTATAAGTTTCTAATCAACAGCCACCAACCAAGCAATATTTTAAAATCGTGGAGCTACTGAAGCGTATAGCTCCCATACAAACCAAAATTTTTCTTGTATGGGGACCCCTTTAAATTATTGAAAATATTTTAGTTTTAGTATTTGATGCACGGATAGAACTACACGTTATGTAAAAATTTTAACTCTCTAGCTATTACGATTCATGAGATATGAAGGCTCTGCAATAGGGTTCCGTTTGGGGTTCCATTTGGGTCCGGAATCATAAAAAGTAAGTATTGCTATTTAGTAGATTTTCAAAGGTATCATGTTTTTTGAGCTTCCAACGCACAATACAATGATCAGTAAAAACATAGAGAGCCAGAATTGATCCATAGAAAATGTCTACTCTTCCACAAAGATAAGGCGAGACCTCACCCAAGTTTGGTCCCTTGCCAAATGAGGTATCTGCCACACCCACCATATTCTCTATATCTGGCACCTTCTGATTATTATTTGTTGCGATCCTACACAACTTTTTAGATGGGAAAGCTTTTACTTCAAATGAGGAAACCAAAATTCAAAAATCTAAAAGCAAAAATTGATGTACATGGAATCATGCTACTGCCAAGAAAGATGGCAAAAGGTATTGGATCAGAATGGATAATTCTATACTATATACAAAAACGACTTAAACTGATCTGTTTTATTTTATTATTGAGTGAATGCAAGTGAACATATGATTGAATATCAATATAAGACCATTAACTTTGACTGCTGAAGAAAATTGTGGCCAGCAACAATCTATTGTTCCGGAAACCATTTACGACAATATTATTTAAACAGCCATATATATCGATGGAGAAGGATTTGAGGATATATGACAACATCATGATATCAATAACCTGTTCGAAGATGAACAATGAAGTGAAGATAACTTGCTGCAATTACTATAGGCAGATACTTAGCTGATAATTCAGATTCATCTATTGAAATATCTCTTCCAACAAACATAAACACAAAATTTTTTTTAGAAAATCTTCAACTACATAAATGACTTACCTTGACATAAGAATTAGAAGAGATAATTTTAGATGAATACCTTTGTGATGAAAGACGTCTCTGAAGAGCAGTGTCAAAAATTTTAAGCGATATAATTTCGTGCTTTGAAAACAGAGAGTACTGATCTGTGGTTTTTCTGGACATGAAGTTCAGAATTTTAAAGACAAAATTTCAGCTCATTAGCGACCTAGGTCCAATATTATATACGATTTTGCTGATTTGCAAATTGATGATGAACATTATACAATATTACAATATTACAGTTGCTACCTAAGCCGCTGAGAATTCAAAGCTTGAACCATCCTGTGCAAAATCAACTCGACCGATCAGAATCTTAGTTGCAAACCTGGAACATCGCTGTAAATACTGAAATATCTAAGTACATTTCATGCAGCTTGAGACGTAGTGATTGTCCACCAAGAAATTCTCCAGAACCACACATCTTCTTGATTTAAAACTTGACGAACAATTCACGAGGAAAGAGCACATTGATCATAAAAGTAGTGTGGATAATCCTACAAAGATTTCAATCAATGTTCCTTTGAAGACTTGTCGGAGGCGCATATTACGTCAAAAATTCTGTTTTACACCGAGATCTTTCCATACCAACAAAAGAAGAAAATTAACGATCTTGAAAAAAATGTATATGGCAAGTCAAAAGTTAAAAATTACCGTTTATATTTACAAATACATTTGTTGTGCGGGTCTTAACATAATTTACATGAAGAGTTAGTCTTTAAAACACATGGTTTCAATTTTTGTAGGTCTAGGCCTGGGATAATATGGTTTCGACATGGTTCTGTATACGATAAGATAAGAAGTCTGCTTGTACCATAACTCAAAAAGTAACGAAGACACTTTATTTTCCATGAAGTTTAGGCCTACCTTCTTCTCTAGG
The DNA here is from genome assembly GCA_037043295.1 of Amiota minor. Lineage (NCBI taxonomy): Eukaryota > Metazoa > Arthropoda > Insecta > Diptera > Drosophilidae > Amiota > Amiota minor. The sequence continues at coordinate 634,504 of JBAMAW010002161.1, read as the reverse complement.
AATCTGGGATAATACGATTCCGACATGTTTATGTGTATGATAATAATTAGAAGTCTGTCTGTAACATAACTCAAACGCTGAGTGATTAGTATGCTTAAAAACTGAAGAACACACGGACGGCCCATTGTGCTCTATTTTCCATGGAGTTTAGGCCTACCTTCTCTATAACTCCAACTAGTTTGCATTGCAATTGAACAACACACACACGGACAAATGCATGTGGTTCATATTTAATCGAGTCTTCGCCTCCAGTGCAGAGACATACCTACTATTGTGAAACACTCTTAATACTGATGAAAATGAATGAAATGTTGATATCATCATAATATCATATAATTTCAGAGGAACGTCAACCAGAATAAATCTTAACTAGTGGAATCCACTTTTTTTTTTTTTTTTTGTTTTTGTTTTTTTGTGTCTAAGTTGCAGTAATATGAATTTCTGATTAGAAAAATAATACCTAATACATAAGATAAGATTTTGTTTCTCCTTCCCCTTTAATTCTGAATAGACGAAAAAATGGAAACAATAGAAAAATGCAACATTTGAAGTGTAGAGAAATGTAATAAGAAACTCAGCTCAAAAAACATGTGCAATTTATTTAAATGCATTTGGAAACTCAAATTACACGATGACCGCGACGTCTCGCCCTTTTTACTCATCACAACACACAACACATCCACATCCACATCATTTCACTCAATGTTTTTAATCGCAATAATGATGAAGAAACTTGAATTGAACTGGAACCGATGTGTGCATATAAATGTATTTGTGATTGTATTTGTGAGGGCGTGATAATTGAAAACATGCGGGCAAAGTGTATATTTCTTTTCTTTTTTTTTTTTTTTTGTTTGTTTTTTGTTATAGAGAAGAAGTCAGTCAATAGAATACAATGGAAAATTGTCAATTACAAAGATTTTGTACACAAGAAACATAATAAATCAAAAAGAAAAGCCACGACTAGAAATAACTGAACCCTACCTAACATACCTATCTAGGGTCTAAGACCTATGCTGACCTGATGATATGAGGAACCTACATGTCTATATAGATATTTATCAGTAAAAAAAACTTGGCCAAGTGATTTTCAGCGGCTCTTTGGTCGGCCAATTTTTTACCATCAGAGAGATTTGCAGAGACCGAAAGAAATGGTAGTTTCTGGATGCAAGGTCCGGGCTTTACGGTGGATGCATCAAAACTTTCCAATCAAGCTCCGTCAATTTGTTCCGGGTAATCAAAGATGTATGTGGCCTAGCATTGCCATGATGGAAGACAATTCCCATTCTGTTGGCCAATTCTGGTCGCTCTTTCTTCGTTGCTTCATTCAAATGGTCAAGTTGACCGTTTCGCCATGTTCTAGTAGCTCATAATAGACAATTCCACACTCAACATAACCTTGTTTGCCGACAATACAGGCTTTGAAGTCAGTTGTGGAAGGTCACCGGCCTTTGCCCATCATCGCTTGCATTGGATTTTCTCGTATTTAATCCATTTTTTATCGACCATAATGATTCGCTTCAAAAATGGTTCTATTTAGTTACATTTCTGCAACATTTCACTGATGGTTATTAAATTTTTTTGAGTCGAGCTTCTTTGAGTAGCCTCTTTTTTTTTAGATGATACCAAACTGTCATACGGTTGATGTTTAGTGCATCCGCTATCTCCTCACAGCTTGCTCCATTAGTTGCAAATGGAATGGAATCGAGCAAACCATTCCTGGGTCCATTCCTGTCTTTGCAGCGTTTTTCCATTTTTTTATAGGAAAAAAGCTTCACATAGCGTATTTCTTCAGAAATTTCACTCATATTCAAATCAGTATAACTTATAAGACGAGTAACGAATTACACAGCTTTTCGCAAAAAATATAGCCTGAAATGTCACCTTTTAAACACAAGTTCGTGTTGACACAATCAGATTAGTGTACCCAAATCTATGGCGGATAATTTTTATGTGACCCAATATTATAATTTGTATGGCAGTTTTTATGTTTGGAAGCGAAATATATTATCCCATCCCAAATTGCCTTATGTTGGCTGTATGTCGACAACCTGTTAATCTTCCCGTAATTGGAGAAATCCAACTAAAACATGCTAAAAATGCATTAACTTGAAACTCATCTTATCTCATCTAAGCAAATCACATTAACATCACGTCATTTCTATATAAAGTACTGCATGGAACCTCCGCCAATGCACACTTTAATAGTTTAATGTATAACAAACATTACAATAAAATAAAATTAAGTAAAAGAAAATAAAAAAAAAAAAAAGATATAAAAAACTATGAGTTGATTGTGCATCATCTCGTCTTTCATCACATCACATCGGTTCTGTTCTGTCATGTTTCAAATATACAGCAACGTATTTATTCTGATAATTTTAGCTATAAAACCGGGAAAAATGTTTTAAAAATAAATCTGTATTCTCCTCATCAGCACAACATAAGCAAAACACTTCATTTCAAAACAAACAAATAAAAAATAATAAACAAAATTAAAAAGATGAATATAAAGTGTATCTGGAGGAGGAGGAGTACGTTTATATTAAATCTATGTATCTATAAATTCTTTTCATATAGGTATACTTCCATCAAACATTATGAGATAGATAATAAATATTACTCGGCTATGCTAATTAGGCAAGAAAAATGTTTACATCTATAAGATAATATTTGTTCATATCAAATCATTTTCTTTATTTCAATGGATGATTTTTTTTTTTTTTTTGTTATTTATGGGTGGTACCTCGAATCAATCTCCACGAAACCTAGGTCACAGATGTATAGATTTTACGTTCTATATCTTTTTTTGAGTTCATTGTGTCCTTCTTATGGTAGTAAATTTCGGTTCCCCATAGGATATTTTAAATCATCATTACTTTTTATCTTAAAAACATTTCTAACCTTTAATTTAAAGGTTCTGTTTACTGATGAAAACAAAATTAATTTGCATGGATCAGATGGCAAGGTGTATGTTTGGAGGAAGCCAAACGAAGACTTTTTAACCAAAACCACCAAGACCACTTTTAAGCATGGAAGAGGCTCTATAATGGTTTGGGGCTGTACGTCCAGTGCGGGGGTGGGTAATTTACATTTCATAGATGGTAGAATGGATAAATTTGTCTACCTCAACATTTGAAAACAGAATGTTAAACAAAGTGCAGACAAACTAGACATTCTAAGTAACTTTGCATTTTAGCAAGATAATGATCCCAAGCATATTTCGGAAGTAGCAAAGCTTTGGTTGATCTATAACTGCCCCCAAACAGCTGCAGACATCTGCCCAGAGTCCGGATCTCAATGTTATTGAACATCTGTGGGAAGAACTTGGTAAGCGAGTGTACCGAAAAAAATTCAACTAATTGGCAGACTTAAAAGATGGATTGATGCAGGCATGGCATTCTATTCAGCCTGAATTATGCAAAAAATTGGTAGCATCAATGCCAAGAAGATTACAAGCACTTTTGAAAGCTAAAGGCTATGCGACAAAATATTAATTTTTAATTTTTATAACCTATTTTTTTAAGTTAAATTTAGTATCCGATTATTCGCAATATGACAAGATTTTATCGATCGAATATACAAACTATATTAAAAAAAAATGGTTTCCTATTAGTCAACAATTGAATAACATGTAGACTTCGACTTCCATATTTTATGTTCGTTGTACATTGTACAGGATTCCGAATTTGGTTTAATCAATTCAAATGTTTTGTTATACTGATCAATACTTTATATTATGTACATATGTACTATATATACTTGATGCAATCCTATTCCTTTACCTCCCTCTCTGTCTTAGTTGAGAGATAATCGTATGTTGTTATGATGAATCCATTTATCATCACATAGTTAATATGCTCTATTCCTATCCTAATCAGGGTACTGCAGCCGGTACCTTTTTTTCCTTTGCATCGCAATGCATATGAATTGGATTTTTTGCTCTCTAAGCAGGCAACAGCAGCAGTCTAATGTAGCAATGTATTAGTTATTTTATTCTCTTCAAGTCAACTCTCTCATGCATAATACATAACTGACATTACACTCTTCACATGCAGGGTCAGGTTACTTACTAGTCTACTAGTATACACTTATCTACAACATATCTCTTGCAGGTACAAACAAACACGTACAATCAATACAATAAAATAAAAATATTAAACTTACCACTATCGCCGATAATTAGCAGTTTAAACAGATGATCAAAACCACGAGCCATTGTTTTGTTGTTGTTGCAGTTATTGTAGTGGAAGCTGGCAGTTATTTTTACAACCCCTGAATGAAAATTGGGGGAGTTGATGATCCTTGACCGACAAAAGTCGGTGTCTTCTATGACTTAGACTCGATCTCCACGGGAAGGTATGTTGTTCTTCTTGGTGTAGCTGATGCTTTTATTGTTGATGGTGTTGTTGTTGTTGTTGTTGTTGCTGCTGTTTTAGAGTGTTAGTAAAGTATTTGTTGTTATTATATTTTTATTAAAATTATTCTTGCTTTTATTGCTGTTATTGCAGGCTAAACGAGTTTTGTCAGTTTTTTTTTTTTCGTTTTTTTCATTTTCACTACAAATAATGTTATCTTTTCTCACCCAAAATAATAATGAACAAAATATGTACATATATACGAAGAGAGGGGAGGGTGGGAAGTTGAGTCAACAACTTGAGAATACAAAATTTACAACTTTTAAAAAAATAAATAAATATGAAGTGGTGTTTTATTTTGCATACAACAACAAAATAGCTTCGCGTGCTACACAGAGTGAGAACTCTGAACTGAAGAATCACTTACTCGCATTTGCACTCTCTTGTACTTGTGTGATTTGGCCTTTTGATTATTATTGAAACTCTCTTACGATTTGTAATCTCTCTCTCGTTCTCTCTCTCCTCTTGAAATACTTTGCTTTGATGATAAGTGATCAAGCGAGCGGCCTTAAGTACATACATACGTAAGTTTTTTTTTCTTGAAACTCTCTATAAAACTCGCTGCTCTCTTGATTTGCTTTACTTCGTTGTGTATGACGATGACAAGTGGGCCAGGCCAGCGAGTGCCGTTTGAAAATCAAATGCGCGCTCATCTCTTTGTTATTTGCCTTTGTTGCTGTTGTTGTGGTTAGTTAGTTATTTCTCGCTGGATTTATTTAGTTATTTCTATTGTATTTTTTGTATTTGCATTCAACAATTTTGTTTTGTTTTTTCTTTTCTTTTTCATTTAATTTCCTTTTATTAAAAGAGATATTTTTTTTTTCTTTGATTTCACATATATGAATTATATGTATGTGTATGTGTGTGTGTGTGTGTGTGTGTGAGTTTACGCATACAACATCATTATCATCATCAGAAAACAACGCCAACAATAACAATAATAACCATAATTTAACAATGTTGTGTTGTGAGTGAATGGCGCGGGAGAGAGATCGGGCGAGGCCGTTAATATCAATAGGGCGGCTGTGGCCGTCGTTAGAGGTTTTGGATTTGATTTATCAAAGTTATGTTAAAAACAAGTAAAAAAGTTGATAAACTCTCTTCACGCAACCCCTAGAAAAAGTTTTTGCCTACTCTATGTGATAGAGCGAGCGAGCATTCAGAAATATTTAATTATTGATTTGACTTATAGTCTGTAATTCTAGGGTCTTGATATTTAGTTTAGAAACTTATAGTATTTAAATTTTAATTCAATAGGACAAAAAACAAAAATTTTTTTCTAAAAAGGACATGAATTTAATATTGATGGTTTGTATACGACGTAAATTTTAGCTCAAAAACTGAGGGACTAGTTTGCATAGCATTACAGACGGACTGACGGACAGACGGACATGGCTTAATCAATTCGTCTAATCGAGGTGATCAAGAATATAGGTATATTTATACTTTATGGTGGTCTCTTTTGTCTCCTTTGTTCTCCGCCTGTTACAAACTTCATGACAAACTTATAATACTATTCACTGCTTGAAGAGTGTAATTAGATTTTGTGTTTTTATTGTTATTGTTGTACTAATGCTAACTAAATTCTTGTTATTGTCGATGACGACGGACTTTGATAAAGAATGAATGCCAGAAGCAGTTACTAATTTGTATTGTTGTTGTTGTTCTTAATATTTGCTTTATTTAATTGGCGGCTCGCATGGACAGCAGGAAGTAAACTTGTGTTTGAGATGGTTGAAATATGTTTCTTTTTGTGGTTTAAATGTTTAATCTAAGTTGGTGACGAATCTTTTATCACTTTTATTTCTTATTTTCGACACTTTACTCTCAGCCCACCTCTGACCATATTGTTTATTACTCATCATCATCATCATCATAATCATCAAGGTTTGGGCCATGTATTTCTGTTTTAAAATAAATAAATTATAGTGGACTCCCTTTTATTTTCTTAATTTAACAAAAAAAAAAAAATATTTGTGGTAATTTTGCTTACACATGCATATATACAATGTTGCTACACAAATAAATAAATATACAAACACTCACTCACACGCACACGAACACACGTTATGCAGTACACTAACGAGAAACTGCGTTTATATACAGACAATATGACAGCCGATTTTTCATACATAAGTATGAGTGTGCATGTTCTTTCTCACTCGTTTTGGCAATGTCAATTATTATTTCTATTTGTAACAAATGAAATGAAATGATTTCAATCTGAATCGGAATCGGAATTTGAAATTGATCACTACTCTATAGTTTTTTGAGAAAACAAACAAACGTGTGCATTAAAATAACAAATCGGCCACGCTTTTACGAAATTAATGCCGAAAGCCGCGTGCCCGTTGCAAATTATTGAAAGTGGCCGCATAAGTTTGTGTGTTCAATTCAACTTAATGAAATGATTGGAATCATTTGACATCAGATGTATATTTTTATATATATTTCTTTAAATTAAATTACTTTTTCTTTATGTTTCCCATTACATGACTAAACGATTTTGAATTTACTTGCTCTGACCGCGATTCGAAGCACTTTGCCGACAACCGAAAAAACGGCGCACGTGAATGTGCTTTCTTTTAACGTCGATTTCACTCGACTGATTTCAGCGAGTAAACTCGAAAAATAGCGAATTTTGCCTTATGCGAGCGGCAATGACTGAGCGAGCGAATGAGTAAGTGAGCGGGTGAGCACAAGGGAGTGTGAATGAGTAGATAATACCGAAAATCGATTTCGAAGCAAAAAACACTTGATGCGCTCGCTGCTTAATAGAAGGAAGAATGGCGTGGCAGCATTGTCGAGGAAAAGGGTCACCTTAAGCAGCAAAATACCATAGGCAAACACTCTGACAATTGTTGTGCAACTAAGCTAACAATAAACAAAATCAATAATAATATTTAAATTGATAACTAATTTTGCATGACATCATTTATTGGTCTTTAACTTTCATCCCAAATGAATGCAGCAAAACATTAATAAAAAATGAAAACTGCAAAATATGGAAATTACATGTACAAATCTCATACATTCATACATTAAAATTTCACATACTTATTGACAAGTATTTATTACTATTATGTTGTGTGTTTAGCTTTCTAATGACTTAGGAGATAAGACCTTAAATCCACTGAATAACTTCGGTGTGAATAAGAACGCAGAAAACTCGCAAGCATAAACACTTGGAAATAAATCGGTCTTACTTAGTTCGAACTTAGTACAACCGATCTAAGCTGTCGCATAAACGAAGTAAATGTTCGAATTCTTTTTATACTCATTACTCCCGGAATAGTATTATAAATCATGTCATGCAGTTTGTAACAGGCAGAAGGAGACAAAAGAGACCACATAAAGTACATATGTATATTCTTTGATCACCTCGATTAGTCCATCTGTCCGTCAGTCCGTCTGAATGTTTGCAAACTAGCCCCCAGTTTTTGAGCTAGAAAGCTGAAATTTTGCACGAACCTTTCTTTTTACTATACGCAGTACATCGGACCACTAGGACGGGTACCTCCCATACAAATACACATTTAAATTCAATGTATCAACTTTGGCATAGACGAAGTTAAACTTCTTACTTGTTTTTTTTTTTTCTTCAAACTTTTTCATTGCGTCCGTAAAAAACTGTTTTTTTGAAGACAACCTGAAAATGTTGACGGTTATATGCGACCTATGGTCCTTACGTTTTGTGGTCAAAAGTATAACCTTCGTTTCATTGGAGTTTACTAGCATTTTCTACTGCGAAGAATGGGAAACGAAAGAGTTAAAGCTACCTTGAGTTTGTCAGAAATTTCTACTGCTAAAGTTTCTGAGCAGAGGGCCGGTGTGTCATCAGCAAAGATTGAGGTAGTATAACCTTCCAGAATTGGGAAGTTTGTGGCATATGCATATATCGTAGAAGATGGGTGAGTTTAGGAAGGAAGTAAGCTAGCCCAAGAGAGTGCATGAGAAGGCGCTTATTCAGTTTAGCAGCAGCATGGGCCAAGATAATTTAGTTTTATAAGTCGAAATATTTGTCAAAGACAACTCGATTGAAGCTATCAACTGCACTTGGTTATATCTTATATACAAACCATTAAACCCCCTTTGGAGTGGAGTACCAAAAAAAGATGGAGGTTACTTTCGTCATGATTGAAATACGCTGTCCAAAATTTTAGCTTTCATCTCAAATGGTTTGGTCTGGACGTTGCTTATACAAAAAATGTATTATTTTTATTCACTTAAGTTAACGCAGATTGTTGCTATTGTTTATTTTTGCCTTGGTTAGAATTGTTGCGGCCATGAAAAGATTCATTTCCTTATTGATTGACCCATATGGATTAAATAAAAAATTTACATGGAATTTGTATACCCCAGTGTAAGCTTTCGTTTCTTAATTAAAACCAATATTCATAATGTTAAAAGCGATCAAAGAAATTTTATATACAATATAAAATTCGAGTGTACGAAACTTTGTGACTCTTAAACCTAAATCAATTTTGATAATGCCAAATTTTTATCATTTTTTTATTTAGCGCTCATTATACTAAGCCGATTTTAATAATTTTAATTTAAATTTAATTTAAAGGTGACAAATGAATGCTAATAAATAGAGTTGCATACTTTTTTTTTCAGTTTTTAACTTTTAATAAAATATTTTTAAGTATTAAGTTTTTTTAAAACCATTGTAAGACCAAGCATAATGATTTTAATGTTTTGGTTGTTGTTATTTTGTATTTTTCCTCTCTTATTACGCACGCTTTGCGCTCGCTCTTCGTTTCTGAATTTTATGTTCCATTTAAAGCGGGACAAGAAACAGACAGTGTGTTTCGTCGTTTGTGCTTTGATTTCTTTGTGTTTCGTGTTTGATGCTACTGATCAATTATGGTTTGTTGATAAGTGAAGTGGGAGGGTCGCGTGTCGTGTTCTGCCGATTTTTGTTTCGCTTATTTTTTTTTATTTTAATAATTGTCATTTTTCATAAGTCAAATTCTAGAAAGACGTTTCAAAAAACATAGAGTTATTTGTCAAATTCAAAGTTGAATTATACGATCATAACTATAAATAGTCTGAGAATTTCATCTGAAATTACATCAAAATTGTCAAGCTTAATAAAAGGAAAAAAAAAAATTGAGGATAAATTAAAAACCGCTTAGTTTTTTACTTAGTGGGTTAATAACCGAAGCGACATTAAAATATCCGTCAACACATAAACATCCTATAAAAAAAGCGCGCCAAATTTAAAAAGATACCGCAAATTTGAAAACCATACGTATTTTTTATTTTACTAAATAATCCTCGCACAATATTGTGTTCTTGTTGAATATTAAGGGTCGAAAAGCAAGTTCGTTGGATTTTGATGATGGAAACAACAAAAAAATTAGCCCATTACAGATCTAGGAAGAGAAGATATAGACCAAAATATATCGTGAGAGAAAGTCGTCAAGAGCAGGTAAGTACTTATGTATGTATATATTTCATAATCTTTGTTCCACCAGCGAACATTTGAGTGGAAAGAGATTTTTTGTTTTGTCTGAGAGCGAGCATAATTTAATTCGTAGTATATTCACAAACTGAGCCACTCACTCACTCACCAAAGCCTAACAAATACAAAACTTGTTGGAAACCGTACAAAATTGTTATTGGAACCTTCAGATTTTGACTGGAGAGTGAAACAAATTTTCGCTCTCAAAATGAGTGCGAGCATAATTTTGTGAGTCTATTATGTTTCTCATAATATTGTAAGGGCATCAATCACCCCCAGTTCTATGATACAAATAACAAAAATGTACTAAAAGTGTTCGAGTTGAGTCAAAACATAAAAGCGTAATAACAAAAGATGTGATAATTGAATTAATTTCAATTAAATAAATTAAATATAACTATAGTAATTGCCGAAAATATGTAAAAAAAAAATATTTGTCAATTCTTCATTTATTTAATTGAATATTTTCATGGTTTATGCTTTCTGTTGATATGGTCACTCTGAAAGCATCATAAGGCGGAAAAATGGAAACACGCCGCCAATTGTGTGGGAAAAAAGATAATAATTGATAATTTGAATAGAAATGTTATTAATAATTTGATAGTAATTTGTAAATAAATTTAAATAATTTTAAGTGTTATTGAAAGAAAGTGAATAGAAAAAGAGTGAAAAGATAAAACAAATTAAGCAAAATGACTGCGCGTGATGTCATTAAAATTGATATTGTAAGTATACAAAAGCATAAGGGAGAACTTTGTGTATTGTGTGTGAATGTGAAAGAATATTCAGTTAAAAATAAGGTATTGATTGCTTAATTTAATAACTTATGTACTATGTTATAGGAATGGGGCCTTGAGCGCCTTGTACGAGCGCAACAAGTTGTTGAGATGCGTCCCTATGACATTGAATCATGGTCAGTTCTGCTGCGAGAAGCCCAATCGCGACCAATTCATGATGTGCGCACCTTGTATGAGTCCTTAGTCAGTGTATTTCCAACAACAGCACGTTACTGGAAGATCTATATTGAAATGGAAATGAGAGCCCGTAACTATGAACGTGTAGAGAAACTATTCCAACGTTGTTTGGTTAAGATTTTGAATATTGATCTATGGAAATTGTATTTAAGTTATGTTAAAGACACCAAATCGGGCTTAAGTACACACAAGTAAGCTACACATAACCATAGCACTTTATAACCATTTCAAACAATATACAATACTGATTATGATTTCCTTTCGAATTCAATTTTATAGAGAAAAAATGGCACAGGCTTATGATTTTGCTCTTGAGAAAATTGGCATGGATTTGCATTCGTTTAGTATATGGCAAGATTATATACACTTTTTGCGTGGTGTCGAAGCTGTCGGCAGTTATGCAGAAAATCAAAAGATAACAGCTGTGCGACGCGTCTATCAGAAGGCCGTGATAACTCCGATTATAGGCATTGAGCATTTATGGAAGGATTATATAGGCTTTGAGCACAACATAAATCCCATAATATCAGAGAAAATGAGCTTAGAACGTTCCAAGTAAAGTGTTTTAGTTTTATCTGATTAAGTTTTTTTAATATTCGATTTGTTGATTTCTTGCAGGGATTACATGAATGCCAGACGTGTAGCTAAAGAACTTGAATATCTTACAAAAGGTTTAAATCGTAATTTGCCGGCGGTGCCGCCAACCTTAACGAAAGAGGAAACAAAACAAGTTGAAATATGGAAACGATTTATAACCTTTGAACGTTCAAATCCTTTACGTACCGAAGATGCTGCGATGGTAACGCGACGCGTTATGTTTGCAACCGAACAATGTTTGCTTGTATTAACACATCATCCGGCTGTGTGGCATCAAGCAGCTCAATATCTTGAACAGAGCGCACGTGGCTTGACAGAAAAAGGAGTGCGTATTCTAAACAAGTTGACATCAATATTTTTTTGCAGGCATTTACTTAATATAAACGACACCAACAACAATGGGAATATTATCAACATATCCATCATCAGCATTATTATAATCACAAATATATGCAGCAGCAACAACAAAAATTGCAAACACAGAAACAAAATCGAAAACGAAAACACTAAAAACAATACAACAACACAATTGATTTTCAACTTTATTGATTATGGAAAAGAATTAATAATGAGGGATTTGCTTTCTACTACTACCGCTTCTAGTACTACTACTTACTGCTATAATCTCAATACAGATAACAAAAACAAACGATTTTTTTGTGGTTTTATTTTATTTATGATAGACATTATAAGTCTATTGTCGCCTTAAATGTAACATTGAATTTGCATTCATGTGATGTGATGTGATCTGATATGATTTGATCATGTTGCTTTTAAAATTTGTAGAATTTAATTTGTTTCATCAATGTAAATATTTTATTGTCATTTAAATGCAAATTCATTGTTGCATTTATGTTTGCCACACGTCTTTTTTTTTTACTACTAATTTTTGACTACTATTACTTTACAAACATATCTGGCTTAAGATGTCAATGATGATTTATTTAGTTTGTTATTTTTGTTTTTTTATTTGTTTTATATATATAAAAATTATAGGATGTACAAGCAGCCAAGATTTTTGCCGATGAATGTGCAAATATTTTGGAGAGATCCATTAATGGCGTCCTCAATCGAAATGCATTATTGTATTTTGCCTTTGCTGATTTTGAAGAAGGCCGCCTCAAAAATGACAAAGTCGTTGCGATGTATAAAAAATTGATTGCAATACCTGACATTGATCCCACATTGGTATGTAACAAGCAACAATAATAACCTAACCAATAACAAACAAAACTTTACTATGTATATTCATTGTTAATCATTCTTTTTTATTAGGTCTATATTCAATATATGAAATTTGCAAGACGCACAGATGGCATCAAAGCGGCAAGAGACATTTTTAAGATGGCACGCGAAGATGTACGTTCACGTTATCATATATTTGTGTCAGCTGCACTTATGGAATACTATTGTTCCAAGGATAAAGAGATTGCATTTCGTATATTTGAATTGGGTCTGAAACGATATGGTGGCAGTCCTGAATATGTTATGTGTTATATTGATTACTTATCGCATTTAAATGAGGATAACAATACGCGAGTATTATTCGAACGTGTTCTCTCCTCTGGTGGCTTGTCACCGCATAAAAGTGTTGAAGTGTGGAACCGTTTTCTTGAATTCGAATCCAATATTGGTGATTTATCGAGTATAGTGAAAGTAGAACGTAGACGCAGTGCAGTTTTTGAGACTGTAAGCATTGACTTGATTGATTGAGTGAAACTTAAATTTAATTTTGATTAATTTCTAGTTAAAAGAATATGAGGGCAAAGAGACTGCACAACTTGTGGATCGTTATAAATTTCTTGATTTATATCCCTGCACAACCACTGAGCTTAAATCCATTGGCTATGCTGAGGTACTACTTAATCTTATTTACTTATTTATTTATATGCACTCTCTTTTAAATTTGTGTGTAATAATTTCATTTGAACTGTTTTTGGTTTTTCTTTTTTCACAGAACGTTGGCATTATTGTTAATAAATTTGGTAATTCTGGCAACACCCATGGTGGCACTGAAGATGATATGGACGGAGACAAGGTTGTTCAAATGCCAAGGCCGGATTTCTCTCAAATGATACCATATAAACCGCGTCCAAATGCCTTTCCGGGTGCACATCCATTGGCCGGTGGCACATTTCCGCAACCGCCAGCATTGGCTTGCCTTTGTTCTCAACTGCCACCACCAATATCTTTTCGTGGTCCATTTGTTTCTATTGAAATGCTTTTTGATATTTTCATGCGTCTAAATTTACCAGAATGTAAGTATGCAGAAAGTAAAAGGATTATTGCTTCATTAATCTTAATTTTTTGGTTCTAAAAAACCAGCTGCACCACAACCTAGTGGCGACAATGGTTGCAGTGTGAAACTTTTCGATATGGCAAAATCTGTACATTGGATTGTTGATACAAGTGTTTGTACGGCGCGTATTCAGCATCATACAAATTCGCGACGTAGGCGAATGTTGGCCGGCAATGATGACAGCGACGATGATGTGAACACAACAGCTCCGCCGCCAAATGATGTCTATAGATTACGGCAATTGAAGCGATTTGCTGCCTTAACAAAAAAAGATTAATTTTTCCACGGAGATTTCACAAAACTATATTATATGCATTAATTTTAAGTGAAAAGTTACTAGGGAACAAATTCATTATAAATAAAAAATATAAGCATAACAGTGAAATCATAAAACTAATTTATAATAATTTTTTTTTGTGTTTGCCTAATTATAATAATTTTTTTAGATGTAAAACTTTAGCACTAGTTTTATGGTCTCCTTTCTATTTTATATACAAAGTTATGCCAAATAGAATCATAGTCTCTTTCCAAAACAGCGAAAAATCTCTGATGCATTTTCAAGATCTAAGTATTGTTACTTTTAGAGGAACTTTTCGCCAACTTACTAACAAAATAATATGAAACTATACTAATATTCTTGTAAGAATACAATATCAAATGGACAAATATCTACCATAAACATATTCAATCTATGGAAAGAAAGCAAAGAGTAAAAGAAAGAAATGTTTTATGAATGACTATATAGAAAATTAGAATGGATTTTGCTGTATACCATATATTCAATAAAGATTTATGATTTGCTTTTACAGAATTTTGAACGCATACATACTAAGTGGCACTCTACGGGGACACCTTCAATCTAGTCAATACAACACCGTTTAAACGAAGTAAAAATACTATCAGTTCGCCAAATAATATCGGTCGTGACAACAGACGTTACTTGATAGTATATACAATAATAACTATAAGTCGGATCGGGATTACTTACCTGCATCGCTTTATTTATCCAAAAGAAAAACGTTGTGTTAGAGGCCTGACATGCACCTGTTGATAATAGCGAAATGTCTCTTAACCTCTAGTGCTACAGAGAAACTCTTGGTCTCTCAGACAACAATTACTCTGTACAAAGTACGATTCATCTTTTTACCTATATGTCCGAGTAAAATGACTCCTATAGACTTGGACTTTCTACATAATCTATGTTCTAACACTTGATGCCTGCTTCAGGGTTTTCTTAGCCTTCGACATTGTTTCAATGGCATCGGAGACTCTAGGATCATTACACCTACCAAGGTGACGACAATCCTAACAAAAATTAAAGAAAATTATATTTCATTATTACATATATTTTATTATATAACAAAAAGACAAAAATGCTATTGTATAAATGATCTAAAAATATGTAAATGAGAACTACGTTGGGAAAGTGTTAACCCTTTACCATATGTTTTTATGAATAAATGCGGATCACATCGAACTGTTCCTTGTCGCTATTCTAATAGAATACAAAAAATAAAATTAAATAAAAATTGCACTAATTAAATCTAACAATCGATCTTCCGTTCTATACACCGGCTACTATTTCGCTGGCAGTGCAACGCTTGCGATGTTTATAGAGACCCGCATATTGTGCAAAACGTTGGCCACATTGTTCACATGCATAACGCTTACTATCCCGATGCAGATTTAGATGTGAATAATATGCGGAACCAACAACAAAGGCACGTCCACAGATGGGACACACTTTATCACGTATATTTAAATGACAGCGAACGTGACGATCGCGTTCGAAGGCTGTGTAGAAAGCTTTATCGCATCGATTGCATGGGAAGTCACGTTGATTGCGATGACGTTTCACATGCTGATTCAATTTGCTGGCATTAACAAAGCCACGAGCACAATGCTCACAGACATAAGGTGTTTCTTTAGTGTGACTACGCATGTGAACACTCAATGATGTGGAATTAAAAAATTTCTTAGGGCATATGGTACATGCGAAATTCCGTTGACCCATGTGCCGCCTTAGATGAGCCAAGAGATTGTTACGCATCGAAAATGTTAGACCGCATATATGACAGATGTGTTCCAGAGTATTGGGATCAGATTTGTTGGCGGAACGCTGTCTACGCATAACCACATCAACATCATCACCATGAGCCCTACGTTCGTGTTGTAAGTAATCAGTGCGTTTTTTAAAATTCGAGCCACAACGTGTACAAACAAATGGTGAAACATGATTTTCCAAAAAACTCAATACATCATAGTATTCATAGGTTGCCTCCCAGGGCCTAATTGTCTTGTCATCCTTCTGTTCTCGTAAAATCTTTAGGCGTTGCTCCTTCGCTTGACGATATTGAAAACGAAACTCAATCAGACGTGACTTAAGTCTCTCTGATGTAATGTGTATATTGCATTCTTCCTGGAGACGTGTACACATGGACTCGGTATGTCGTTGACGTTGTTTGCGTTTCGAATAGTCCGGATGATCAGTGCACCAAAGTTGCGGATGCGCTTTATATACCTCAATGATTTTCAAATTATTATCACGCTGTTGTAGAGTCTTTTGCAATTCAATATTAATGACGAGCTAAACACAAAAACACAAATTATGTTGGTATGTCAAAATCAATCAAATGTATATATTTGTATTATCGTAGAATCAATATCACTTACAACATCATCTAAAAATTTGAAATCATCATAGAAACACCATTTGCTACAACTTTTGCCTTTTGTGTTCTCTATTCTTTGCTTCTCGCGCCGATAGTATTTGGCATAGTCAGTGAGTTTACGATGCAATTGCTGCCAAGTATATTGCGCCTGGCAGATTTCATTCAATTGGTTGGCAAGCGCTTGCCATGCCTGGTGACGCTGCTTGCGTGAGTGATAGTCTAAATGATTAGGATCCCAAATTGTTGGCTGTGCCTTATAGAGAGCAATTAGATCATGAGTATGTTGAACACTCAGGCGATCTTTGCGAGCAACCAAATGTATTGCTACTGGCTCATTCTCGTTATCATCGTTATCAATATCATCATCGTCTTTGTTTCCAGTGCCTCCTTCTTCAATGGTGTCGGAGGAATATTTTAAAGTTTTCGTCTTTGTTATTGCATTTTCCATATTTTCATTGTTCTTTATTGATTCATCCGATACTTTTTGTTGCTGTTGTTGTTGTTGTTGTTGCTGTTGCCGCTCATGGGAACGCAAGCGTAGATTGTACGAGAATTGAGCACACTCAACTTTGACAATTAACTCGGAATCAGATGGGGAATTCTCAGCATTTAAGTCTTCGCTTTCTGGTTTAGTATTAGACTTGAAAAATGGATAAAAAACAAAAAAAGTTCATCAAAATTTTATAACAAAAATCGTTTTTCTAATCTAAGAACATGAATTCAAATGGTTGGTTTGTATGGGAGGTACCCTCCCTAGTGGTCCGATCAACCTGAAATTTTGACACTAAAAGTTTCTAATCTACATCCACCAATCCAAAATGTTTATTGTATGGAGACCCCTTTAAATTTTTGAAAATATTTTAATTTTAGTATTTGTTGCTGATGCCCGCATAGAACTACACATTCTGTGAAAATTTCAACGGTTCATGAGATATGACCCGAGGACTGACGGACGAACGGACAACGAAGTCTTAGTAATAGGGTTCCGTTTGGTACGCTGTGGATCGGGAATCCTGTCTTGAGATCCACTGATAACTGCCTTAGGACGCAGGTTGGACAGCCCTTTTTGCTACAATTTCAGTTTGTTTTTTAGTTCGGAAAAGGTTTGTTTTTACATGATCCGTTCAGTTTTCTGTTTTAATTGTTATTAATTTCAATGGTATCTGCAACAACATCCTGGTTGGGCATAGCAGAATAAATTTTACATATGCAATTTATCGAACTGAAATGAAAGAAATATGTACTTAGGTCTTGCCAGCCCAAATGCCCAAACTAAAACATATCAAAATTTAAAATATCCAAATACTTTGAGACAAGTTTGCATAGAAATGTAGTTATGAATTTAGTAAAATGAATTCTGTTTGCTAAAGATTTTGCTTATTTTGTATAGAGACTACAACTTTCAACTACTCTGTTGGGGAACTCTAATTAAAACATTATATGTATTGTAGTTGCTTGTCAAATTATCTGTTCAAAAACTTGGAAACAAGTAAAAATATGAAAATGGATATATGTACAATATGTACTTAGTAACATGAACTCTTTTCATAATGTTGATAATTTCCATATGCCATACATACAATACTACAATATGTGTGTATGTTGTACATACATATGTGGTATGTATGTCTATTCTTTATAGGTCAAAACAATGATATTATGATAATGTAATTAGTACCTTGTCACATTACATGTGAACATGAAAGACAATGGAAATCTTATATTATTTCTCAACAATATCTCATGGGAACTTACATCATCAGTCAAAGAATTCTCATGGCCTCGTCGCTCAGTCTTCGGTTGCACAATTGTGGTTGCAATTGGGTTTATTAATTCTAAAGCTTCTGTATCTGTTGCTGCTGCTTTTATTGACGGAACATCTTTTATTATTTTGGATAAATTATTTGATGATATATTCGATATTGGCATAACTTCATCATCATCATCGACAAGATCGAAATCACCATTTGCCTGCCAGCATCCTTGATTTAAATTATTTATATGCTCACGATGTGTAACCCAATTCTCAGAAATCTTGCCACAACCCGCACACACATATGGATCGATGTGTTTGTGAAGAAATTCCATTTCCCAATAATGTTTAAAATCACTTTCGAAATCCTTCAATGTCGTCATAGTAGTTTTATCTCCTTCCCTTGCCTCAACCAAGTCATGCAAATATCGTATTTTTTCCAAACGATAACATTTCCTTAACGATTGTAAACGCCTCTGAACACCAAATAATGTCAATTTAATACCAAACGATTGCAGGGCACTACTAATTGCCTGATAGGCTTCATTGCGTTCCACGGGACAACGTGTATTTCGGTGTGCTGTGTGCCATAGCACTGGATATTGTCTATAGATTTCAAGTAACTTTCGATTTTCACTCTCAAAGATCTCGCGACGATTTTGCAAAGTTTGTTGCTCTACCAAAAACGTTAGACTTTCGTAATGGGCAAATTTGATACATTCATCAAGTTCCCCCTCAGCCTCGAGTCGTTCACGTTGCTTCATAAAACGTTGGCATAACGTTGAGATGCGTATCCGGATCTCAGTTATAGTGAATTGACGTTGACAATGCTCATTCCATTTATCAGTAATTGTCTGCCATGAATGACGACACAATTCGGTATCACGGAATTCCGGGTGACTCTGGTTCCAGAGACGTGGTTGCTCTTTATAAAGTTCAATCAGATGACCAACATGTTTCGCTGTTAGTTTCTTTTCAGTTGGTATGGGTTCCTGATGAATGGAAACATTGATTGATTGAATGAATGAATGAATGAACATGGTACTATAATTTATTTATTTATTAATTATTGTACTATAATAATTACAATTAATGGAACTTAACTTACATTCATGCCATATTTAATTTGCTCAATTGGACTGAGTGTCCGTAAATCTCGTACTTCTGTGTATTCATAGCCAGCAGCATTTGCCTGTTGCTGTTGTCTTCCTTTATCCTGTTCGATTTGTTTAGTATCCTTGTTGATATTCATATTCTCAATAAGAAACTCTTCGAATGGTTCTGGGTGTTCGTTTTGCTCTTGGTGTTCCTGTTGGGATTGTGGATTTTGGGTAAGTCTCTGTTCTGTCTCCATCACTTGTTCTTCGCTCAATGTGATCTGTGCTGATGTTGTTGTTGTTGTTGTTGTTGTTGTTGAAATTGAATCATGTTGTTGTTGATTATGATCTGTTGTATTAGTTGATTGAGTAGATGTAATTTCTTGCTCTAGAGATTCTAATATGTTTGTTAAAATCTGTTCTTCAGGTGATAAATTAGTGATCTGATGATGATCTGTTACGGTTTCGATGATATTCTGTTTATTATCATCATCTGTTTTTGATTCAAGGTTTAACAAATCTTCTTGTCCAACAGCTGATGTTGTTGATGATGATGATGATGATGGTTGCTCGGAGTTTGAATCGGTTAAATTTTTTTCCACTGTTGAGTCCAGTTCAAGCATCATCAACAACATCATATTATGCTCCAAATTTCCATGCTCACTTTTATTTTCCTTCTCTTCCATAAGATCATCCTCTGTTTGTATATCATTATTATTATTACTATTATTGGTCTCAAGATCAACATTGATCTCTCTCTCTTCCATTTCATTATCGTCATCATCATCATCATTACCATCTCGAATCTCTTTATTTTTCTCCAAATATTCAACAACATTCATCAATATAGTCTCTTCATTATATAATATTTTTGCGTCTGCTGGAGGACCCACAATTGTTTTAAGTTCTCCAGTTGCTGTTAATTCAGCTAAAACTTCTTGCATGATTTCATCATGGACATCAACAAATTCTTGTACATTCTCCTCTTCAATTGTTGTCATTTCATCATCATGTCCATCATCCTCCGATGAGGATTCACTTTGAACACTTCCTCTGCTGCTTCCACAGCCACTTTCACTATGCCAATCACTGTGCCATATCTCCATATGTTCAGCAAATTCATTCAGTGTACACAATGAACGCTTCTCGCAAAGGGCACATTCAATTGCAAATGGTTCACCGGCACAATTCCACGTATACACAATGCCACAGGGCAAACGTTCCAATCTTTCTTCTCCTTCTTCTTCTTCTACACTATCTTTTTCTACTTCTATTTCTTCCCCTACTCCTTGTTGTTGTTGTTGTTGTTGATATTTTGGATTTGTTATTATGGTTGTTGTTGTTGTTGTTATGAATGGAGTTGTCGTTGTTGTTGTTGTTGTTGTCGTCATCATCATCACCATCGATTTCATTGGTGTTTTCATACTAAAATGTTGCGCCGGCGCAGTGCATAAAATCATCGGACGCTGCGTCATAATATTTTTTATTTTTGCATTTTTGTTTAATTTTTTGTTATTATTTTTATTTATATATATACATTTTTGTTTTTAATTATAATTTATTTAGTAAGTAGTTTAAGAATTTATTTCTTATCCTAATTTTTAATAAAAAAAAAAAATAAATAAATAAATAAATTTGAATGCAAATTTTTTTTATATTTTTAATTTAAATTTTATTTATTGGTTTTTATTTCTATTTTATTGCATAAATTTTCATTTTATTTTCCTTTTTGTTGCAAAATTTTTTGTTTTTTTTTTTTTTACTACAATATTTTATTAAATTTTATTTATTTTTTTTTTTTTATTTTATTTCAATACTTTTTTAATCAATTTTTTTTTATTTTTATTTTATATTACATATTTTTCTATTATTTAACATTTTTTTTTTTTATTATTTTTATTCAATTGTGTTAAGTATTTTTATTTTAATTTTAATTTCTATTTTTATTTTATTTTAAATGCAATAATTTTTTGTATATATTTTATTTTTTTTATGTAATTTTTTTTTTAGGTTTTATCTTTTATTTTATTAAAAAAAATATATTTTAGTATTTCTTTTTGTATTTTTATTCATTGTTTTGGTTTTTTTTTTATTTTGCAATTTTTGTTTATTTTTTTTTATTGGAATTCGTCTGATTTTTTTTTATTTTAATGCAATTTTATTTATAATTTGAATTTTATTCTATTTTATTTTTATTACAATTTTTTGTATTCTTATTATTTTTGGTTTTATTTTGTAGTACAATTTTTTTTATTTAATTTTTATTTTTTCTATTGTATATTATTTGTTTTTTAATTCAATATACATATATATTTTTTTTTTGTTTGCAATATTTCTTGATTATTTTTCAATTTATTAAAATTATGGCAATGTTTTGTATTATTTTTAAATGTATTTTGTTTATTTTGTGATATTAATTTTTGTTGATTGCTTTTTTATTTCAATTTGGTTGGCGGTTGGCTTTCACTTTTTATTCCTTCTTCTTTTCTTCACACATTTCACATCTTCTGTTTTGAAATTTTTTTGTTAAATGTTTATTTTAATTTGGATAATTAAATTTGTTGTTAACCAAACCACAATAATAACAAGAAATGGAAAAATAGAATGAATGAATGAATTGAATTCGTCAATTTGCTTTCCTTATTTTTTGGCATAGTTTTCTTGCTATTTCTCTTTTCTTTTTAGTTGTTATTCCTAGGTGCCATTAACAACTAACTAACTTCGTTCGTGTTTGTTTTCATTGCCTTTTTTTTGCTATGTATTCTTATTCTTCTTTTTGTTGTTTATATTCATCACTTTATTTATCCAACTACAATACTATTTTGTTGCTTTTGTGTTGTTGGTTGCACTCACTGACTTTGCTGACGTCGAAACCATTCGACGCCCAGCATGAAAATGACTTTGCCAACTTTAGTGTCTTCCACTTTGACTCGTATGTTACTTTTTCTCCTTCTTTGCCTTCGCCTTCTTCATCAACAACAACATCTTCTTCTTCTTCGGCTTCGGCTTCGTCTTCAGTTCTCAGTTCAGTCTTGACTCTGTAAATGTTGTCTCTTTGCCACACTTGTGACCGACAGTTCGTTCGTCCGTCGTCGGTCCGTTTGATTGTCTGTTTGTCTGTTTTATATTTTAAAGCCAACAGCAACATCAACAATAACAGTCTGACCATTCATTAAGTCTTCTCTTCTTAGCTCTTAGCTCTTTGATTTTGATTTTTCTCTTTAAAAAACGCCTTACGTTAAGACCTGGCAACCAACCGCCTTCTTTCTTCCACTTCTAACTAACTAACAAACAAAACACTTATTCAGAGGTTCTTAAGCTTATGCAGTTTATAGATCACTTTGTCCCCTGCCATGTGTGGATCTCTACTTGAACCAAAGTTTTTTTTTTCTTAAAACCCTTAAACCCTTGGTGTTGACTGTTCCTAAATGGTAATTTAAATTCTGTTAATGATTTCATTAGTGCAATCGAACTCTTTTATAACGAAATCGTTGTAAAGATATAGACTAGTAGTAGTTGAATATCTTTACTACAGAGAGGCATGGAATTCGATAAAGGAGAGTTCACGAAAGAGAGAATGCGCCTCTTTAGGATGTTGTCACTCCTCTTGAGTTTAAATTCCTTGAAATATATTGTTGTATTATTGTTTTAGCTCAAGGTTAGTTGCTTCAGCTTTAATGTTGTATTTTAGAATTAAGTTTTCTAATATACAATAAATAATATAAAATAAATTATTGTTTATAAGAAATACTGTTAAAAAAAATGAGTAAGGAATAGTGACAAGTTAAGTATGCCAATTATTCATGTCAGAATTGTGGGCTTGTGTTATGACACCACAGATCCCTTATTCCCCCGCTGACCATAGCTAAAGAATCGATGCCCAACTTTTCTGTATTAAGTGGTTGCCGATGTTTGTTTTTATTGTCATTGCTGTTGTTGTTGTTTTTGTTGTTGTTGATACCATACCAATTTCTTGTTTATCTTCTTTTCCCTCATCATACTCTCTTTTGACATTCATACCAAACGATACGCTCAGTCAGTTACTCACTCACTCACTTACTCACTCAATCGCTCAGTTGTTTACTCACTTCCTCCACTTGTCAGACATGTTCGTTCGTTGTATTAGAAAACCAAGTCGCCGCGTTTACCCTCCTTCTTCACGATCATCTTTCTTTGTGGAATCCACCACAAAGAGTCAATCAGATCGACAGACAGTTTGAGTCTATATTACTCGTACATACCTACTTACTAAGATATCCGTTAACTTTTTAGATGGATTTAATAATTATTAATTTTGTTACTCGTGTTCATCGTGCTCGCTTTACTCAACTTAAGCAGAAGAAAATATCACGAAACTCAAAACAAAATCCCATTCAAAATCGCACAGAAAATCCTAAGCAAAAGGCCGTCGTAACCAAATAATGACGAAGTCTAAATATTTGAAAGCTGCACATTGATGAGTTGAAGACTTGCAGATTGAAATTAATTCACGCTTAAGCAAGTTGAATGAACTAAGCTTGTAAATAAATAAAAAAATACATGGTAATAATCAAAACATGTGAGTGTTGTTGCTGTTTTTATTATTGTATTATTATTATTGTATTTTGTTTCTTGTTGCTACCTGCTTGCGCTCTCTCACAACCACAAATAACCATTAAACGACTCTCTCTCTCTCTCTCTCTGAGTTGTTGAGAGCATAGCGTAACGAAGCGTTTTATGATGTCTTGATATTGCGTGCAAGTGTGACGATGGACGAACCTAAAAAAGGGCAACGCTTCTCTGAAAGAACTAACCTCAGTAGATATTAAAAAATCGGCAAATGCGAGTCAGACTCGTACACGGAGGGTTCTGTACCAGATTGGGTTTCGTCTTGGTGTGACGACCAACGACTTGTCAAAACATGACTTGACTCAGCTTGGCTTAATTACTAAAGCCAGCAACTTTTAAACTGTGTTCTACAGATTTTAACAGAAACTACTTTTTAATATATTATATTCATTACATTCGTAAATATGTATAAATATAATTTTATATACCTACATATGTACTTACTATCTAGAGACAATCAATAAATTTTCAAGCGACTAACATTCATGTAGTTTTCTAGCAGACTTATTATTAAATTGTTCATATGGTAATATAACTTGTAGATGTATCTGTCCGACTCTTTGCTTATTTCATCCATAACAAATGATACTTTGAGGTTTTTATGAAGTGGGAAATTGTTCATATACCAAGGAGTACCTGCATTTATACTTAAAGTCACAGACTGATCTCTTTGCAGTATGTAAATATTGGAGTTATTTGCTGTTTGTTCCCCACACCTGCATTACATACCTATTTTCACACCTGCTTTAGAACAATAAACTGTCACTCAACAACAAATTGATGATATATAAACAAAAAAAAAAAAAAAAAAAAATGGCCACAGTTTTGTGATATGGCATTCAAATATGGAGGATCACTGCTGGTTTTCACAACGAGGATCGAAGAAATTAATTTCTTTACCAGCCCTTACAGTGTCAGAATCCTGTAGCACCTCAATCTCTTATCCAGATCTCTAACTAACTAGTCTTATTTATTCAAAATTTGTTTTCTAGGCAGCAGAGTAAATAATATAAAGAATTCTCCAAGGAAGTTAAAAAAAATGTATCGCTGAACCAATTAAATTTGAGATTAATATTCAAGTTGCGCTATCCATAGGCTATGAGATTGTTTAGATAGAAATTAAATAAAATGCCAAAGCTTGTGAGATGAAGTTTGTGCTATGCAAAAGGGACCATAGATAATCTTAAGAACCACTGCACGAAACTATTATAACTGTATACAGTAAAAGTTTCATAGCTTGAATGGAGATTTTTAGTCATGAAAATGAGAATTTTTTCATTACACCTGGGGAATTTAACGAGAGAGTCGGTACAATGATTGTATTACGTACCCAATGTTGGAGTTATGGAATACATTAAGTATTGTATAATTTTCTATTTAAACACATCTGCAACGTTATTTGTTTCGAGTTATGGAAAATTTGAATGATGGAAATATTTTAAGTTACAAATCATTCGATTTACAGACAATTCTAGTTTCAGAAGTTCGAGTTATTGAAATTCGACTGTAGTTTTGATGATACAAAAGAGTGAATACAGAGGCACGAAGAGTCTTCAATTCAAGTGATCCATTTCCATCACACATTCTACATAGTACATGACTTCTTGGCCAAGAAGAGAGTCCAAGAATATGTGTAAAAGAGATTCTAAGTATGTATTTCTTTATGTTAAAAGAAGAGAATTTTATTACATTCATTTAAATATTGGTCCATCTACTGGCGACTCATATACCATATATTGTACATAAGTATGTATATTTATATAGATTAGTTTGTTAAGCATCAAATAAACAAAAAACCGGATTTGTTTAAAGAAATTCATTTGATATTTTCAGTTATTATGTTGGTAACCTATTTCGCAATACCCTACACATATGTAGATAATATGAATGGCATTTTAAATTTGTCTTGATATTTGTTAGGATTGACCAAACCAATAATTCATACAATTATGTAAATGAAGTTAAAACAAGTCATTAAGATTTTGAAATTGAATTGTTGATTCTTGTTTTATTACAAAATTTTATGATCCAGGATCCCATGGAATAAGACATACTCTCTCCGTGGCATCATCATTAGTTAAGAGGCCCCTAAGCTATCCTATTTTTTGTTTTTTTAATTTATTAAGCTTCAAGTTATGTGAATGAAAGAAAAAAAATCTCTACCATTGTAATATTTACAAAGGTAGCCCCAGAAGTACCTAACTGAACAAAGAATACACAAAAAAGACTCAAAATTCTTTAGTTTCGATATCCTGTTTATAGTGAGAATCATCGGGCTCCTTAAAATAGAAGACCAACAAGAGCAAATTTTACACCTCCATTATGGGCAAATCTTCCAACCAATCCACCCAGCCATTTCTACAAGTTTGGAAACAGATACAGAATATAATCCGAGTAGGCAAAATAAGTGTACTTCTGGGACTATCTGTATTAAAGGAAGAGTACAATATCTTATACTACGTAAGTCTTATACGATATCTTTAAAAACATACATAAGTATGTAACTGTCATTAAGTAGTAGCCCTTTATAGAGTAATTTAATGTTCATTTAAATTGGACCTAATTCATTTTTTATGTTCTTGTTTATGATAATACATACATGCGTACATATATATTATAGATAGATAAATAGTATCAAAGAAGTTTTTCTAGAGAAATTGTTTATTGGCCAAACTTGAGTTTGACTTGTCTCTTACATGGTTAATCCCATTCGATCTGGAAGAAATTACTTGAAGAAACAAAAAAGAAAATAAGGCCCATTGAAAATAAAAAACAAAAAAAAAAAAAAAACGAACAACATTCATTCATTCATATAATAAACCACATTTGTGTATGGGCTATGGAATTTCATATACTCTCCAGATTATTAAAATTTCTAGTTCTATTCGTATTTCTGGCTTTTTCACATCTGTTTTAATTTGACTTTTGTTTGTTTTCGGATTTGCTTGATGACAAATGTATGACAATATAATTTTGGGTTTGCCACAAAATATGTTTTATGTTAATGCATTTTATAGGCGCATTTAGCGACATAGCAAGAGAAGCAATAATTTTGATGACAAACAACAAACGAAAACCAATAATCCTGATAACATCCTATGCTATTCTATGTGTTGCACAAATTCAATTAAGGCAATGTTTAAACTTTAAATTTAAATTTAAATTTTGATTAACGTTTCAAAACGTTTTGATTTTCTTCAGACATTTCTTCTTTTAAATTTTTTCATTTGTGTGAGTATTTAATAAATACTATTTATGTGTAAAGGACGAAATACGCTAATTCATGTGAAATATTTGTTGTGAGTAGATGAAACGGTAATTGGTGAAGTATGAACGAATTACAAAACTATCGCGCCCAGATCCAAAAACGAATCACCCGTCGCATAATTTGTGGCAGGAAATGTTTCGTTTACGATAATCGCAAACGATATAGTTAGTATGTAGTAATTTTTTTGAAACAAATATTCACTCGAATTCACCGAAAAACCGCAATAAACAAAGAACCTAAAGTGGGAACCGTAACAAATTTGCATTTAGTATAAGCGATAGCATAACAAGTACCGAAAATTTTGTTGTCTGCAAGAGAAATCGTTTGTCCTCTTTCTTGCATATTTTTATGCTCGCAAAACTATCATTTTTGAGCACGTTTGCGATCATTAAGCGAATCTTCCAGCAAAACTCGTTTATCGTTGTTTTGTTGTCTGCTAGAGAAACTGTTTTTCATCTTTCATACTACTTACTTTTTAGGGTTCCGGACCGAAAGAGTACCAAAAGGAACCCTATTGCAGAGGATTCATTGTCCGTCCGTCCGCCCGTCCGCCCTCGGGACATATCTCATAAACCGTAATAGCTAGAGAGTTGAAATTTTCACAAAATCTATAGTTATATCCGGGCATCAGATACTAACTAACTAAAATATTTTCAAAAACTTACAAGAAACCTTTTGGTTTGTATGACAGCTATACGATCCAGTAATCACACGATCTTGACATTTAGATGGTTGGTGGCTATACATCAGAAACTTATACTGTCGAAATTTCAGTTGGATCGGATTAATAGGGATGGTACCTCCCATACAAACCCACCATTAAAATTCAGGTTCTTATTTGAAAAACTTTTTGGTTTTTTGTTCTATTGAACTGAAATTTAGGCACTATAATTTTCTGATATAGACGCGGTACATTTGTTGGAATCAGCCAAATAGGTCAACAAGGAGGGGTACCTCCCATACAAACCCACCATTAAAATTCAGGTTCTTATTAAAAAAATTTTTTTGTTTTTTGGCTATTCAACTGAAATTTAGGAACTATAAGTTTCTGATAGAGGCGCGGTACATTTGTTTGAATCAGCCAAATCGGGTAACTAGGAGGGGTACCTCCCATACAAACCATTATCATTAAAATTCAGGTTCTTATTCGAAAAACTGTTTTTTTTTTTTGGAAATTTAGACACTTTAAGTTTCTGATACAGGTGCGTTATATTTTTTGGAATCAGTCAAATCAAATCCCAATCTGGTACGGAACCCTCCGTGTACGAGTCTGACTCGCACTTGGCCCATTTTTTTTTTTTTTTAACGGAAAACGCTTGCTTTTGAGCCCCTTTGCGATAATTTACGCGAACGTTCGCTCAACATTTGCTGTTTGGTCTACTGGGAAGATGAAGTCCAAAAATCCAGATTAATGAAAGACATCCATACAAGTCTTAAGATGGAATATAAATTTTTATTTGACAAAGTTTAATTGGAAATTAAATAGGAAAATTCTTTAAAAAACAAATACGTTGACACTTTTATCTATCATAAAACATATGTACTAGTGTATCCAAAAATTGGGCTGAGCAGATCAAATTTGTCATACATATACTTATATATATATATGCGACATAAAGAACTATCCTAAAAATTGTGGACCCAAAACTTATATCCAAAACGAATTTCCGAGCTCCTACATTTTAATAAGAATAGGATTTGGATGATGACGGGAGTCTTAACGGCGCACTGAGCCATTGGCTGACAGTATGCATGCTGCTTACCAAGACTTCTATTATCGAAAGTATGAAACATCTCCTATGTGGCTACCCTACCCTTCTTACAAGATGGAAATGTCTTCTCGGGAAACCTATATTCGATGGCAGTTTGGTTTTACCGTCCATTCAGGCATCACAATGGGGTCTTGAGGCATCTTGTTAAACTCGCGTTTTTGCGCCGAGTGGCTTGTGTAATCTGACTTAAATCGTGTTTCTTTTAATTTACTAAAATTCATATCTTCCTTATATGTATTGTAAATATGTATGTACATACTAAATTTAAACCACTTTATCTGTGTATAGTCTGCTTTTACGTATGGCTTAGATTTAATTTTTTGCTTTGCCCTGGAATCCTCTATAATCTAAATGTTTAGGCCAGAAATGAGTGAATATATGTATTTTAAGTCACCAAACAAATAGCTTTTAGTTGTCACTTAGATAGGTGGCTTCTCAAACTCGGTTTGGAGTTGCGTTATACAATCGGGTGCTGTGATCCATACATCACCTGAAGTATTGTGTAGTCCTCAACTCTATACCAAGGAGTATGCCATACGACCAAATAAGTATGACTAGAATTTCGTATCAACGGATATATTGTAACTCCAAAGGGGCGTTGCTTGACGCTGTTAAATCCTTGTGCTCGGCATTGTGATTTCAACCACTCATCAATTTCACATTGATAGTTTTAAATTTTTGGATAAATTTCGTACATATGTTTTGGTATTGGATTATTCATTTAAAAACTCAATGAATGAGGAAAAAACGATTTAATATGTTACAAATACTTCGCTGAAGTAATAATACTATTCCACTATCCCACATGTGGGTACATAAAAGGTTTTCAAAATAGTTTTCTCTATAGTAATATATACTTGTAAAATGGACTAAGAGCTTGTTATTGTTAGTTTTTAAGTTTCTTTCTTGCCACCTAAATCTCATATATTCCCTTCCGTTTCTCATATAAAGTTAATGGTTTCAATTTTCTGCTCTTAGCCCCAAAGGCTTTTGTTCAATTTAGTATCGGAAACTTTAAAGGGTATTTAAAGGCATTATTCGTTTTGCAATTAGAATCGCTCTTGGCATTAATTGATTGTTTTGCACATGGTCTTCTTTTTCTAGTTAACCGACCCTTAGCAGATAAAACATTCAAACTAAAAAAAAAAAAAAAATCAAAAGAGAATTGAATCCTCAATGTCCTGCTAGACTGTACTGTGTATACCCTCCGATCCAGCATCATCAGACATCCGTTAGACCTATCCTTCTGGTTGGCTGAATCATCAACTTTAATTGCTATCATTTTTTATCTGACAACAAACTCACAAATAGTTCTGAATGGTCTTATTGTGAGTAGATATAATCACCGATTACTGGAAGACATCTTAACCCTATATCCAGCTTGTTACTCCACTTAAACTTTCCGGCGTTAGTAACGGCTTATTTGTAAAAGTTCTGTAGGTATTTTAAGATCTATCTCTATGTTGGGCAGTGTTACGGACAAACCATGTGCTCCTGTGATCCATCTTAGACTCCTTGATTTGGAAAACCCTCACTTGCATTATGTTATATACGGCAGTGATGCCCCAAATTGATATGGCGTTTGCCTAAAAAAATTGGTTTTAGTAACGTCCAACACTCCTATCTATCTATACAAACATATATGAAGTATATGCGCTTTCATGAGGTCAAAGATTTGGATTGGTTTCTTTTTTTTAAATTATTCTACTATTTTCCAATAAATGAACTCACTTCAGCTATTTCCAAGCTTAGCAAAACACTTTATAGTTATGGTACACCTATTCTTCTAACATGCAATCATTTTAAGTAACCAAAACTCACAGAGTTTCATTTAGATAGGCATAGTAAAAGTCATACAAATACACGTATGTATATTGCTTAAAAATTTATTTCACTATTATTAGTATTCTTTTTTAATGCTATTTTGCGTCATAAACACATCATTGTTTTTGTTGTTATAAGGTATTCTGTATTCTGCATCACTTGCAGGGAAAAACTTTTAGAAAAAAACAAAAAAAAAAAAAAAAAGAAGCGAACGAGTCAAAATCAAGCGAAAAGCGTAAATTTTTCAAGCTGCAGCTCGAAAGTATGCAACGCATTTTTCGTAAAAACCTATTGTTATGCAAGTGCAAGCAAAAGGGTTCCACACGTGCATACGAGCACATACAGTACATATACATACATATGTATGTATGTATAGTGTCATGGGTGGTCCGAGTGGGGGGGGGGGGGGGGGAGCATAAAGATAACTTTATGTTCATAGACGACGAAATTTTTTACCTACTATGCAATTTCAATTGCTGAATAAATTATATACAAGAAATTTCTGATCTCCAGGCCAAAGCTACAGGGCGTTAGGACCCTATGCTAAAAGCTGACTATGACCATGTAATATTCATGTGTGTAAATGTTTGTTACACGTTACAAGCATAAAATTTAATTGGCTCAAAATTGCTAAAAGAGCATATCATGATTCTTTTCTCTACTCGAAACTTTGCAAAAATTTGATTTTATTTTCTAAAAAAACAACAAAAAAAAGAAAAAGAAAAAAGCCAGAAAACTTGCAACAAACATCTGGGGTTTAAGTTAATTGAAATATAAAATTGGAAGGAAAAGGGAAACCATTTTCAAAAATTTGAGTGCTAAAATACTATTAAAGCTCCTAAGTCAAGAAAATCACCACAAAATCACTTGAGATTGAATTTATCTAAGAAAATCGTATATTATAATAATCGTTTTCAATTGAAAAAATAGAAAAAATACAATATTTTTTATAAAAATACATACCTATGTTGCAATCTTAGCTTAAGAAATTATTTGAATTGTTATATAATAAAACTTTTTACTAAATAGCTTAATTCTTTAAATTAAAATTTAATCTTCTTGAACTTGAAAAAGAGATTACAGATATCTCGAAAGTTTTATTTGAAGCAAAGTAAGATTCAATAAATCTTTTTATATCATAACTAATCCAATATTTCTATTTCTATTTCTATTTCTACACATTATTCTTGGGTTATATAAAAAGTATCCGCGGTTTTTTGCCTATTGCAACTAATGGAGCAAAATCGACAGGAAATAGCAGGAAATTTAATTGACTGAATAACCATCAGTGAAACGCTGCTGAAACGTAACCAAATGGAACAATTTTTGAAGCGAATCATTACGGGCGTTGAAAAATGGATTAACTACGAGAAGAGATCATGGGCAAAGGTCGCTGACCTTCCACAAACGACTTCAAAGCCTGGATTGACGGCAAACAAGGTTATGTCGAATGTTTGGTTGGATTGGAAGAGAATTGTCTATTATGAGCTTCTAGAACGTGGTGAATTCGGTCAATTCGGTCCTCTACTGCGCACAACTCGACCGTTTGAATGAAGCAATCAAGAAAGAGCGACCAGAATTGGCCGACAGAAACGGAGTTGTCTACCATCATGACAATGCTAGGCCATACACATCTTTGATTACCCGGAACAAAATGACGGAGCTTGGTTGGGAAGTTTTGATGCATCCACCGTATAGACCGGGCTTTGCACCCTCTGACTACTATTTGTTTTGGTCTCTGTAAAACTCTCTTTATGGTAAAAAAACTGGCCGACCGAAGAGCCCCTGAAAATCACTTGGCCAAGTTTTTCGCTGTTAAACCACTGAAGTTCTACACCGATGGAATTTGAGCTTCCCGGAAAATAGCAAAAGGTCACAGATAATAATGGTGAATATGTACTTGATTGAAATTGATTTGGAATAAAGAAAATTTTTGTTTAAAAATGTTTAAAAAAAACCACGGAGACTTTTTATATGACATAATATTTATTAGTTACATTTGAATTCCATAGATTTTCTTTATTTAATTTCTTGCTATACAGTATTAGACAATAGGGCTATAATCATAGAAGAAATGTAAATTTGTTGTAAAATAAAATCCCCTTCGAATTTGATTGTCAAATCAGTTGTGTACTTTTTTAAAATGGAGACTTGCAATATATAGAATTCGCATATCAAACAGAATAAATGAAATGAAATGTAAACTATAAATACAAATAATATATTTCTTGTTTTTTTTTTTTGTTTTTTTTTTTTTGTTTTAATTTGTCAAATTCTTAAAACATTTTTAGAAAATTGATACTCGCATTAATGGAGAGAGACAACACCCAAAAAACGACAATATAATATAACAAAAGTACGATGATTGTTAAAATATATACATACATAAATGTCAATAGCAAGCTTATTTCATTGAATGAGATTGGGTGGAGTTGTAGGAGCCACAATATGATAAAAACTAGAAGGAGTACGAGTATGACCGACTGACTAGTGCACTAGATAAATATTGTAAAATTTTAAGCGATATTTGTATTGCAACTCAAGGGAGCTTAACAGACATGAACACACACATGTCCATGAACACCTCTACATATATACATACATACATACATACATACATACATATGTATATATCTATTGCTATCAAAAACCAACAAACAAATTCGCGCTTTTGAATAGGAAATTCTCACAAAAATGGAAACAGCAAGAAAAGCGCTTACATATACAAACAAATACTATATATGCAACTTTCTCTTGTTAAAGCATTCACACTTATGTATAGATACACACATATATACTTATATATATAGATATATATATATATATATATGGCAATGGCAATGCATGTAGCCACAAAGTATGCAAGAAAAAATATTATTGTAAAACATGAAAATAACTTGCAATATTTTGTATTAACATTTCCAGATCATTTGAATCACTTGAGATGATAACAAAAAAAAAAAAACTCCCTAAAATATATGATACGAGTACGTATACTCAATAGTTTGTAATGATACTTTTTGATTGTTATATTGAGAGTACAAATTAATTCGGTACGTATTTTTTTTTATTGAAAAAAGGAAAAAAATACATCATTTTATTTTATTTTATTTTATTGTCCGCCAGAAGCGACTACTTTTTCTCATCTCTCTGGTAATTTTCGAATACCATCTCTAAAAAATGAGTCCTCTCTGGCCACGATCCAATTATTGAGCCATTCTTCATATCTCAATATTATAATACAATATTTAGAGTGATGAACTATATTTTATTACTTAGCATAACACTAAACTCTTTGCTGGCACAATATTAGACTAGGAATGGAAAACGATTATCAGTTTTGGTCTTTCATTTTGCATTTACCTTTAGGAACATATGTACATATATAGAATATATTTATGCTAATCTGAGTATATAAAGAATTTCTTTATCATTGTATAAACACAAAATTTGTTATGGTCAAACCATCCATCATTACTTCTTCGCACAAAAAATTGTCATATATGTATTTAGTTTAGAATTTTTTTTACTATTATATTAAAATAGAACAATCAAAGGATTTATTACAATATTATTATTGATTATAACTAAACAATAAAATACACAATCAAAATCACAAACATAAACACAAACATAAACATACTACTCGTATGTGTTGTTAAGATGTTCATTTTTATTTCATCTATACAAAACCGTAAAACTGAAAATTTAGTAGCCGAAAAATGTCATTTGACTTTTTAGTTTCTGTTGTTATTGTTGTTGGAGTTGCTGGTGTTGTTTTTTCTGCAACCAAGCAATAGGATTGTGTTTTTGTTTCACTTGGATAATTTATGGCGTAATAAATTGAAATAAATTGGTTTGAATTGTTCAAAAAGTAAACAAAAACAAAAAAAAAAAAAAAAATAAAAGATCAAACAAAACAAAAAACATAAAATTTTAAAAATATTGTATATCAATTTACCTATGATGATGAATGGAAAAATTAAACAAGACACATACTGCATCGGGTCTTTGATGTTTTACCTATGTTACCTTTCACACAATTCATCTGATAAACTTGGTTTTACAGAAATTGTAATATAAGTATGATATATACACTATTGTACATATGTATATACAATATATGTAAAATAAGTAGGGCGATTATTTGAACAATCAATTCAATATTTGTGTATGTTATGTTGTCATTCATTAGGTTTTAGGAATTTTATCTCATTGTCATTTAAATCTTTCTCTCTTATTAATAAGTCGCTTGAATAACCTCCGACAAAGGTTCTTTTTAAAAAATCCTGTAAACTCTAAACAATTTTGTTACATTATTATTATAATACTGTAATGTTTTCTGCTAAAATTATAGCAATCTAACTTACTAAGTACCAACATATGGATCTGAGTTTGCAGGGGCTTTTTCTCTTCACTGTATCCAATGTTTACAAACATTTATGGAATTGCCATAAGAATTAGACTCATACTAGCCTTTAACTTCTCTCAATACATTATACATTTAAGTTACCCTTAATCTCCGAATCTCATAATCGGCACTAGAATAAAACCCAATAAAATCCTCAATGTTTGATTATGGGCACTTTTTCTTATACCCAAATCTCACTAAATTTATGTGTCTTCGCCTACGTTGCATAAATATACTAGTAACCCATCAATATCTCTGTAATCATCCTCATCCTCTTCTCCCATTCTTATATTAGTATATTGACATGATCAGTTTAGCAAAGGGAAACAAAATAGCCTTGTCCGTCCGTCTGATTGACCAAGACAATAATCCCCCCTCCTGTTAAATTTGTATAGAGTGTTATTTTTTCGCAATGTAGCCATTGTAATCTAAAAAATAGAGGAAACATTCTATTCAGATTTCATTGCTCTAATAAATAGAATCACTATTCTATCCTGTCTAGAAAGGATTACATTAAAGTCTTTTATCGCGAATATCAAAAACATTTGACTACACTTCACTCATAGAATAAATGTAGGAAAATAATAATGAAATGAAGTGTATGCAAGCTTCGATGAAACCAAAGTTATAATGTTTGTTTATGGTATTTTTCTGGTTTACAGAGACAAATGGTTAAAATAAAAAAACAAAAACCTACTTTATAAATTCCAATTAGAATAAATTAGACTCTTTGGTTTTCATTCTTTTTTTTTTTTTTATGCATCCAATAAAAATATCCACGAATGTGCAGGAGGCTTGTTGTATTTGTTACTATTGTAGAATAATCTCCTACTGACAATGACTTTTACCCATTTTATGAATTCGACATTTTACATTTAATATGTGGACATATGTACTTTATTCCAAACCTTAATAGGCTTAAAGGATTTTTGGTAAGAGCTCAACCGGTTGGAAAGAAATAACAGCAGTAACAGAAATACAACAAAGTTTTATGGAAAAAATATGGTAATTTGTATAAATGTTTCCGAAATAATCTTATACTAAATACGAGTACAATAGTCTTATGTATTGTTTGAATTATTCAGGCAAATTGTATTGCATACTAGTATTGATATCGGAATGATTGTCAGTCAGTTAATTGAGTCAGCCTCCTCAAAATGTTTCTACAATAATACATTTTATTTCAATCCTATTTCAATATCATTCAATTTCATTTTACAAAGGATATTTGCTGTACTTATGTATTTGTTTCTTAATTCCAGAAATATCAAATGGAAAGATTGTTCACAAATATAACTGTCAAAATGTCAATAATTAATCGATTCTTGGAGACCCTAGATAGTGCAAGTCGTTTAAAGGAAATGTTTTAATGCTCTACCTCGTGTCCTCTTGATTTCACCATTTTTGAATGTTGGCATTTTTTATTAAGAATTTCAGTAAATTTATAGAGTTGGAACAAAACAAATGATTCAGTAACTTGGTTTAATTGCTCTGCAGCTCCAAATGTGGACTTCTAGTCTAACGTGATTCAGGCAACTCTTATAGTCATTAACATTGTCTTAATCTTTGACTGGAAGCTGGTGGTTCTTATTCGAAAAACTTTTTTGTTTTCTATCCTATCAAACTGAGATTTAGACACTATTAGTTTTTGATATAGGTGCTATACATCTGTTAGAATCAACCAAATCGGGCAAATAGGGGGAGTACCTCCCATACAAACCCACCATTTAACTTGGTCTATTGAACTGACATTTAGAAACTTTAAGTTTCTGATATAGGCGTTGTACATTTGTCCGAACATACTCATAGTTGTTTTGAGTCATCGGCCAAGCCGGCTCTTTACACATTAGGCTATTGAGGTATTTATGTTCGTAGCAGGAAAGTGCATAATTAAAGTGTTTCACTCTCATTTTATTTAATTCGATTTTCCGATTTATTAATTATTATTTATTTATTGTTATTAAATTTTAATAAGTTTATATTAACTTAAAATGATTTTTGTTGTATTGCCACTTATATTTTGTAGTTACAAAACGTATATAAAAAAACAATCATTTTCAATATAAAACAAAAAAAAAAAAAATATATTCCCAATGCAGGATTCGAACCCTATGACGATTCTATTTTTAGCATCATTTTTTGAAATTTCACTCATGCCGTAACGCACAAAAAAAAAAAAAAACAAGTAATAACGCATCCCGTAGAAAACGTTTTTGCCTACGCTCTGCGATAGAGCATTCAGAAATATTTACTTATTGATTTGACTTATGTTTATAATATAATATAATAATGTATAATCAGTACACATAGAATATTTTAACACCGAGACCGAAATATTTGTATGGGACAATGGATGACATTGTTTGGAATATACAAAATAAAAATACAAAATACAATATTATTAACTTTTTATTTAATTTTAACAAATTTAATTTGACAAAAATTTCATTTTTGAACAGTTTGTTTTTTTTTTCTCCAAAATATACGGAAAAGTCGTTCAACGCATAACAAAAAGCCAAAACTTTGATAGCATTTACAGATTTGCCTTTAAAGTATCCAATTCGCTCTCGCTGACCGATTTAGAAATTGTTCCAGTGTAGATTTTGACTTTGGTTCCTTTCCGTTGTGGTTCCTTTCCACGCATCTCGTTTAATATATTTTGAGATTTTTGCATATCTCGATCCAGTTCCTTAATGGCTTTTTCAATTTTTGTTGCACCTGCTGCAATTTCCTTTAAAGCTCTTTTAATGTCATGTACTTCAAAGCGCAGTTCGGTTACTACAAATTATCATTAATATTTAGAACAAATATTGAATATACGTAATTATAAACTTACTTTTTGACATATGAAGAAACTTATCCATTCTAACGTACAAATTTTAATTATTCCTAAATATTGTATTCAAAGTTAGTTAATGAAAATTATAAATTCTCAAATATAGTGACTGTCGAAATTATACAAAAAATTCTCAGAGGATATGATTTCAGTTGTAAAAATATCCTTGGGGGTAACCCTTAGCAGGGTTCTCTATATGCTACGCAAGTGAACATTGAACAGAGAACAGTGGCGTTATTAGAAGATTAGAAGAAGAAGGGGAGCACTTGCTATGGATGGATTCTTATTTGATGGTTTCGCCTCTACATACCTTTAATTTCAAACGAATCTGTGTTTAGAAGCAGTTTACCATTTTGTTTGGTGATCAATTTTTTAGATTTTTCTTCAATTGCGTTGGTGAGAAATTAGCTCCAATTACGGCATCTTGATACACAGAGCACTCGCCAGTTTGCGGATGACAATCCCATGTTCTGATTCGACCGTCTGCTCAACAATAGAGCTTGTTACCTTAAGTTCATCGCTTCCTCTGGGAGAGATATGCAACGCAAGTGAAAATACGAGACATTTCTGATCCCTCTATAAGTTCAATGCTAGCGTTAACGAAATCCTTTATCTTTCTGATTGTTCCTTGGTCTTTAAGGAACTCAGTCTCAAAAGTGAGACACCTATTCATTTTATACATAGTTAAAATCTATTATTGTGATGATAATGAATCTGAATAAATGTCTGGACCTGGACTATCCACAAATTCAATGCTCTTCGAACTGAAACAACATAGATCAAAAAGAGCCATTGCCGGAAATGCTATATTATCCATAGGGTTTAATCGTGTTATAGGACCACGATGCTTTAAAAATCGTAGCCGATCCTATACAATATGACATTGTATAAGAACATGCATGCTTGCTATTATTTTATTCGTTTCTATTTTATTTATTTTCTATCAAAATTTTCTCTTTCTCTTAGTTAAATTTGCTTCATTTCATTTTCATTTAAGTTATGACATTTATTCTTTTTCCAACAATGATTGAGGAGGATCGGCTAGTGAAATAAAACAAATTTTTACTTATATCTTTGGTCACAAGTGAAAAAACTTTCCCTTTATCTGTGCATAACCAACAGTTACACTTACATTTCATGCATTTCAATTCATATTTCTACTTTACATAAATGACAAATGTGACCTACTCACACACACACACACACACACACACAGACACACACACACACACACACAAGATTGTTGACTGGGTACTGATAATAATGATTGGAATGAATGATGGAAAGATTTCTAAACAATTTCATAAAATTTGATGACAAAAATCTTTATTACTTTTAAAAATAATAAATTCTGACAATAATTGTAGCAGCCGTTTCCAATGGACGTTTCTTCGCAACTAGAATAAATACATGGAAGGCTGTTCCTATGGTAGCAAGCACTCCTAAAAATGCATTCCCTAATCCAACAACTTTACAATTAAATCTTTATATATAAAATTCGAGTGTACGCAATTTTGTGACTCTTAATATCCTAAACGACAAGACCAATTTTGATACTTACTTATGGAGTCACCAAGATGGTTTATGCTACAGTTGGACTCGGTAGATGGCGCTGTTTTCAGATACAGGTACTTTTTTCACCAAATTTTAAAAATTTTCTTCATCTAGTGCACACTATACTAAGCCGATTTAAATAATTTTTAAATGACAAATGAATGCTGGGTTACTAAAAAACAGCTCTCACCGCAAAATAATAGTCATTAGTACCTAGGATATATAAAATAAGTCGATGGGATG
Organism: Amiota minor; assembly: GCA_037043295.1. Classification (NCBI taxonomy): domain Eukaryota; kingdom Metazoa; phylum Arthropoda; class Insecta; order Diptera; family Drosophilidae; genus Amiota; species Amiota minor. Next base: position 594,708 of record JBAMAW010002161.1, on the reverse strand, counting down.
TCTCTGAGACTTACCTTACAAATAAAAATACCTTTTCCATATCGGGATATACAGTCAATACGAAAAATCACCCAGAAAGTGCTTAAAACACCACGTACTTAACCAATTACTTACAGGCAATATCGATTCGGATGCAAGGTAGTTGTGGTTATTTAAAGATAACATCTATGTATTGCCCTTCTTGTTTTTCAATATCTGAAAATACATTCCATTCCATTCTTTGACACCCTTGGTGAAGGATTTTTGGTCACCGTATGTTAGAGATTGATTGTCATTTTTTGTAAATATAAGGATATACAGAACAAGTAAAAAGAAGTTTAACTTCGCCTATGCCAAAATTGATATACTCTTCAGGCACTTCCTAGAAAACGTTTTTACCTATACTCTGTGATAGAGCATTCAGAAATATTTAATTATTGAATTGACTTATGTTTATGTTATAGTCACTACACATAGATCATTTCAACACTGAAACCGAAATATTTGTATGTGAGCTCTACGATCCAGTAATCCTAGAGTCTTGAAATCTACACGGTTGTTGAATATTGGTCAGACACATGTACAGTTCAATTTTCAATTCAATAACACAAAAAAAAACAAAAAGTTTTCCTAATAAAAACCTAAATTTGGGTTTGAATTTATATGGGAGCTATACGATCCAGTAAATCTATAGTCTTGAAATTTTCGCAATTTTGAAACATTAATTAGAAACTTATAGTGTCTTGAAATTTACGCGTTTTTTGAACTTTAATTAGAAGCTTATAATGTCCAAGTTTCAGTTCAATAACAAAAAACAAAAAAAAGTTTTTCCAAATAAGAACATGAATTTTAATGGGTGGTTTGTACGGGAGGTACCATCCCTAGTGGTCCTATTCGGCTGGTTCCACAAATGTACTGTGTCTAGTAAAAATAAAGATTAATCAATTCGTTTTATAGAGCTGATAAAGAATATATATATTATGGGGTCTCCAATGTCTCCTTCTGCCTGTTACACACTTCATGACACTAGGTGAAGATTATAAAAATACAGTAATGTAATGGATTGTGAGTCGTTATAAAGTGTATTTCTTATGAGGACTACATATTTAAGTAATCGAAGAACTCTAATTATGGTATGTATTAAATTTCAGCTCATTATTTTCAAAAACCGAATGCAAGGCCAGCGGTCCAATTCATTCTCCTCATTATACTTGTATTGCACTAGTATGAAAGATAAGAATAGAATAAAATTTTTCAAAGTGAAAATAGTGGAGTAATGTTTACACATCTTTTAGTATTTATGGCAGTTAAAATGGCTCATGACTTCTTAAGAAAATTATACCAATAAATAACTAATATTGGGTGTATGCATATGATTCCGCCCTTTTTTGTGAAAACAAAACAAATTTGCTTGTTTAGAAAAAGGAAAATTTATTTATTCAAAGTATGCCCCATCTGCAGCTACAACCTTTGCCCATCTTTCAGGCAATTTACGGATTCCTTGCATAAAGAAGTCCTGGTCTTTTGAGGCAATCCAATTATGAAGCCAAATTTTGATATCTTCATAAGAAGTGAATCGCTCTCCCGTAAGATCAGACTGCATCCTTCGAAATAAATGAAAATCTGAAGGGGCTATATCTGGTGAATATGGCGGGTGGGGTAGCACTTCCCAGTCTTGTCCATTTAAATATGTTTTCACAACATTTGCCGTATGCGGTCTGGCGTTGTCATGTTGAAGAATTAATTTGTCATGCCTATTCACCCATTCCGGTCGTTTTTCTTCTATAGCTACCTTCAACCGCATTAGTTGTCGTCTGTAAACATCGCCAGTGATAGTATCAGACGGTTTCAGCAACTCATAGTGCACAACACCTTTCTGATCCCACCAAATACAGAGCATAACCTTGGTACAATGAATATTTTTCTTTGGCTGTGATGGGCCGGCCTCACCTGGCTTCAGCCAAGATTTTTTGCGTTTAGGATTCTCGTAATATATCCATTTTTCATCTCCCGTGATTATCCGATGCAAAAAACCTTTTCTTTTTTGTCTTTGAAGCAGCATTTCACAAATGGTTTTGCGACGTTCGATGTCTCGGTCTTTCAATTCATGTGGCACCCAGTTATTGACTTTTTGAACCATTCCCATTGCTTGCAAACGTCTTGAAATAGTTGATTGATCAACATTTAATGTTGTTGCCAATTCTGATTGTGTTTGACAACAATCTTCGGTCAATAAATCTTCCAATTCAGCATCTTCAAATTTTTTGGGTGGTTTTCCATGTTCTCTGTCCTCAATGTCAAAATCATCATTTTTAAATCGTCGAAACCATTCTTTGCAAGTTGTATTCGATGGAGCATGCTCACCGTAAACATCAGCAAGCAAACGATAAGTTTCCGCTGCACTTTTCTTTGCAACAAAATAGTGCAATAAAACCTCCCGCAAATGATGTTTACTTGGGATAAAACTCGACATTTTCAATGAATTAGAAATATTTGTTGTTTATGCTTCTATCAGCTGTTATACACTGTGTTTAACAGCTGATAGAATGCACTATCGAATGCAAGTATTAGTATTTTAGTGTGCAAGTGTAAGCGGCGATACTAGCGAAACTATCGGAAAGGGCGGAATCATATGCATACACCCAATACTTGCCTATAACCAATCACATTAACCTTTTTATTGTGTATTTTATGTGATGAATTTTCATTAGATGTGAGAGAATCTACTATATGCTAGTTTGTAAAAGTCAAAAAATGACAATACGTCACTCAAACAGATCCAGTAAGCCGACCCGTCCATCCATTTATCCATCCATCCATCCAACCATTCGACCTTTCATCTATTCGTGTTTGTCTAGCCATTTTATGTTGTTATTTTTGTTGATGTTGAATTTTGTTGGTCAGTCTAGCTTTTCCGCTGCTTTCATGCTTGTCAGTTATACATACGTTGAACCATGTAATTCATGAACAAGTTCATGCGTGCTTTTGTTTGTACAGTCGTGGCTTTTGGTACAACTATGGTTCCTTCACTCCTGCTTTTCATGCTTCTTCCAGTATGCATGACATGTCAAGGGTGCAAGTTGCATGTTGTTGTTATACCGTTGCGAGCTCAAGCTTGAATCCCTTATGTCATGTTTATCTTACGCTTACAGCGTAAATATCATGCAACTGGCACGACTCATGTCTGTGGAAAGCTAGATTCAGGGACGACAAAAAAAAAAAGAAAAGAAAACAAAAAAAAAAACAAAAAGAGGAATTTAAAAAACCCAGATCCGCACTAAAAGTAAAGTAAAATGTGCAACTACCGAATTTTACACTCGACTAACTTCTCTTCAACAAAGTTTGGCTAGCTCATCACTAAATTAATCAATCAGTTTAAGCGCTACTTTGGCGCCAACAACCTATCCCACTATCTCACTCACTCACTTACTTATTCACTTATGTTACTCACCAACTTACTTACTTTCTTAAACTTTAAAACATCATAGCAACATACTCGTATACATACTTACATAGTAGTATAACCCAAACTAGCACGGCAAAGCTTCATGGTATGCTTCATTAACTCATACAGACGAGAGAAAATATTTGCTTTACTATATTCACTCGTACATTGATGGCAATGGATAGAGAGAAGCAGAGGGTTCCAGGACAAGGAAACCCTAAGAAAATCGTGTTAAGAAGAAGTAGAGTAGTATAACTTTCATTATATTCTGAACTACGATTGACTTCATTTGGTTTTAACACAATTTGTTATACTTTTCACGGTTAAAAAGAGGAGGAAAAATAAAACGATTAATAATATATACCTATGTAAGAAAGAGAAGGAGAGGAAAAAGAAGAAAACAAAATGTATGAAATGACTTTTCAGGATAAAGGTTTTTGGTCCGAATTCATAGAGTAGTAGTGGCGGAAGAGTTTATACTTCAACAAAGATTCGCCCATTGGAGATTCGGCAATGGTTTGGTCTATGGCTAATTTTAAAACCGAGGATGATGTTGACGATAAGGAAGAATTGGATATGGATGTATTTGAATAAATTCTATTTCTTTAGTGTTCGCTATCAGGTTTACCATTACCATCAGAATATGATACCAGATACTTTATTTTACGGGTGCTTGGGGCAACTTCATGAAACACATGCTATTGAATTTCAGGAGAGATTTCAGTGGAACAGGATCATCAAGCAAAACAATACCAACAACATCAACATCTGAGAAAGATGTGTACTACAACACCCCAACCAAACGACAACAGCGTCGATTTTGACGATTTTTTTTTTTACTTGATTTAGTAGATGATCATGATGATGATGATTTTGATGGGGTGTTGACTTAAGTTATGTTATTAAAAATTAAATTAGAGTACATTGTAAGAAATATGTATAACAAAAAAAAAAAAAAATGAAAAGCATTTAACACAGAATTTTAAAAAATAAAAAAATGTATTTACTCTATCATTAATTGTTCGAATATATGCAGATGATAGATCCTCCATGTTTTCTTGATATTGCGTTTTTTGTTTGGGAAGTAGAGAGTAAAAAGCAGAGTTCGCAAATAAATTAATTAGGTGACAACCACTGGATTTTAAGAAACCAAAATGAAAATGGATGAGAAATCCCTTGTTATTTATTCTTCGTTTTTAGGGTTCCGGACCCAAAGAGTCCTTTTTTCCCCTTACGTGTTCTTATATTCCTCCTGGTTCGTGTTTGGAAACTTACATGCATCATTTCACAGGTAATGAGTACGTTGCCAAACTTACTCGAAATCGTGATTTGTTGGTCGTGCTATGTGATTTCAATTTACTTAATATTTCCTGGTTCTTTTTCGGCCCTTCTAGTGACCTTGTTCTATCGGGCCACCATGAATTCGTCGATAGTCTGCTTGATCTTCCTCTTTTCCAAATGAATATCGTAGTAAATCACATCCACAGGTTGTTAGATTTAGTGTTGACTAATGATAGCTCTGTCTCTGTTGTATCAAAATCACATCCCCTATCCCTTCCTGAAGACCTTTTCCATCCCTCCTTAGAAATTTCTTTGAGTCTTACGAATTTTGGTTCTGTAACGACAACATCTTTTCCTCAACGTCACCTTTGTTTCGAAAGGCAAATTTTATTTTGCTAAATGTTTTGCTCACACAGGTTGATTGATCCTTTTTAGGGTTCCGGACCCAAATGGTAACAAAAGGACCCCTATTGCAGAGACTTCGTTGTCCGTCCGTTCTCGGATCATATATCATAAACCGCAATAGCTACAGAGTTGATTGACATTTTCACGGAATGTGTAGCTAGTGTAGGGCATCAGCAACAAATACTGAACTAAAATATTTTCAAAATCTTAAAAGGGTCACATACAAGCAACATTTTGGTTTGTATATATATATACATATACGATCCAGTAATCCCACGATCTTGAAATTTGGATGGCTGGTGGCTACATATCAGAAACTTATATTGTCAATATATTTCAGTTTGATCGGATAGGTTACCTTTCATACAAAACCCCATTAAAAATTCAGGTTCTTATTAGAAAAACTTTTTTGTGTTTGTTGTATCGAACTGAAATTAAGACACAATACGATTTTGATATACAATTGTTGGAATCAGCCAAATAAGTCAACTAGGAGGGGTACCACCTCCCATACAAACCCACCATTAAAATTTAGGTTCTTATTCAAAATTTTTTTTGGAAACTCCCCACACCCTATTAAAATAATTAAGGTACAAAATTCCGTCTCTTATCTCCGGCATAGATTGTTAACGCGTTTGCCAGTATGTGGTGTAATTATTCCAAAGATGACAACTTTGATCCATCCTACATCTCTCTAATAGCCGACATCCTAGGGCACACATATTCCAACACTAGCTTATCCATCGATGCTAAATATCTCGAATGCAATTTCACATCCATACAACTAGAATTTGAACTTAAACATGCAACAGGGAAAACACCTGGATCGACCGAGTGTCCTACCCTATGCTTCGACATTTGCCCGAAAAGGTTAAGGACAAGTTATTCCTTTTATACAACTCAATGTTTGAATCAGAGTCCTATCCTCCGTGGTAGTCCCTATCCTCAAACCCAATAAATCTCCCCAAGAAATAACAAGCATTCGCCCTATTTCATTACTTTCCTGATTAGTCAAAACGGTAGAAAGAATTATTGCTAAGCGTTTGATGTGGTTCATCACAAAAAACCAATTTAACAGCCCCAACCAATCCACTTTTAGACCTAAGCTGACTCCGTATTACACATCTATCACCATGCGTCGGACGCTCTTTCGTCTAGAAACCACATCACCATGTTGGCAATAGACTTTGAAAGAGACTTTGACCTCGTTGGGTACATACGGTTTTACTTGAACTCCCCGTTGGGGTGTGGGTCCGAAAATCTTTAACATAATAAAGGCATTCATGACCAAACGATCGATTCGGGAAAAAGTAAAATTCTCTCAAAATTTTATACTTTCCACTCCCGGCAAGGGTCTCCTCTCTCCGTAGTGCTTTTCTTGATAGCTTTCGTATCACTTAATGATACAATATTAAGCTTTAAGAGAATTGAACTATCGTTACAGGTATGCTGATGATGTAATCATCTTTGCAAAACATAAAGATAATAAAGTGTTAAACACAATTTTCTTAGAAATTTTTGGGAGAATAGAAGAATGGGGCAAGTCTTCTGGGGCTTCCCTATCGATTGAAAAATGCAAAATCCTACACATATGTAAAAAAATTAACTGAACATACCGTCCACTAATATTTAATAACAACATAATTCAATGCAAACATTTTCTAAAAATTCTTGGCCTTGTCTTTGTCAACACTGTAATGATCTCAGAAAAAATCTTGGCAACCGCATAAGCATTATTAAATTCCTAAATTCAAAAAGATCTCTCATTCACATATCATCTCTTTTCCAAGTTACCTGAGCGCTGTTTCTATCTCGCATAGATTATGATCTTCCAAAATATAGTTAGTGTTCCCCGTCCACCTTAAAGTCTACTTTCCCTCCGTATCATGCTGCAATGAGATTAAGCATAGGAGTCTTCCCAACAACGCCTATTAAGTGTATTCTTGTGGAGGCTGGGCTGCCGGGTATTGCAGCCAGAGTAGCCCAAATAATTTACAAACTCATCCCTATGTTGTATTGCTCTACCGACATCCTAACTAAGAATTTTCTACAAGCAAGAAAAGAAAGACGTCCATTGCCCGGAGATGCGCTCGCTTTTCAATATTACGCAACATCCACGAACCATATCACTGGGATAAAGTGTCACCCAATCTCCCTTGGGCTCTTCATCATTCTTCTTAAAACACATCACTGAATGATTGCTCCAAATCCTCAACTACAAGTTCTGTTTTCCGTCAATTGTTTGCAGAGGAAACATCTAACCTACGGATGATAGAATGGAACTGGCTATTTACTGACGACTCCAAAACGGATACAAGCACCTCGTTTGCAGTAGTAAATAAATGGGGTATGACTGTATTCCTCACTACTACTCAGTTCTTGCAGCCGAAGCAGTTGCAGTAAAAGCTATTCACATAGCCTGTAAACCAGTATTGTTATCTTTTTTTTTTTTAATAATAATAATTTTTAATAATTGATTATGTAAATTCCTATATTAGTTTTATTTCATGTTAATCTTAAGTTGGCATCATTGATGACATCATCACATCAGCTGTGATTGGTACACAGTAAAGAAGAAGAAAAGAAAAAGAGAAGAAAAAAATCAAAATAGCAGCAATTTACATTTCATTGCTAATGAAATGTCATTAAAATTTTTCATATTAAATTGTAAATTATTTTCTTTTTTTCATTAAAAATTTGGTATTTTAATTTGCATTCAATTTTGGATTCTAGAAATAAAATTTTATTTTAGTGAGTCATGAAAATTATTTTTCTATACACTTCTCTCTCTCAATTTTCAGAATTCAGCTGTTTCATCAATTCCATTCTACATTGTTCCTGGCCTCAATAAGAGCCACTGCGTTCTGATGAGAGAGATTCGGTGAGAACAAATGCTATTTTATTTTTTAACCGACTTCAAAAAAAAAAAAAAAAAGGCTCAATTCGTCTGAGTGCTTTTTTTTTTATATGTATCACCTCAGAACTCTCTCCTAGATGAACCGATCTTTATGATTTTTTCTTTTTTTTATTTGCTTAGCTGGTGCTTGCCGTGTGGTTCCATATAAATCTTATCAACGACAACAAAGTATTTGTTATAAATTTTTCAAAAATTAATTTTTTTAATTTTCAAACTTTGATTATAACTAATAACAATAAAGCTCAATGGAATGTTCGAGTCGGACATTTTTTTTTCAACACGAACACACACACTTACTATTTGAGTAAGCATCCCTTTGGCTCTTCTAATAGGTAAGGAACGGTACTACTAACAATGAGAGAGAGAGAGCTAGGCAGAGAGTTGATGTTGAGTTGTTTTCTATACATACATAAGTAATCGTCGCTGCTAGTTATTTGTGAATTTTAGTTTCAATTGTGCTGTTCTATCAAGATGTCCGGTTTAAATACAAAGAAAAGAAGTCCGGTGTGGCGTTTGTTCACTATTATTGATGATGATGATGATGATCATCATGTAATCTGTAATAATTGCAAAAAAAGAATATCTTATAGCCAATCAACGTCAAACTTAATAAAACACATAAACACTAAACATCCAACAATAAATATATACCAGACAACAAAAGCGGTAAGAAGTTTATAAAGAAATAAAAAAATTAAAAATAAGTTTAACTTTAAAATACTCTTCACGCACCCCGTAAAAAAACGGCAAAAAAGTTTTTCAAGTGAAACTTTTTTGTGAAGATGTGTTGGCTTGTTCGTCTGCAGCATAGAGAATGAATTTGTATATATGAGTAAGAGAGAGATAAAAAATGTTTTACTGATGTGTGTGTGTTTTTACGAGCTAACGAACACGTGGCCGAATGACGGAACGAGTGTTTGTTTTGATGGTAAGTGCGCGGGTGGCTCCTGATCTTCGTATGTAAAAGCAAAAGCTTTGCTTGTGTTGTTGATGCTTTGTTGGTGTTGTTGTTGCTGCTGTTTGGTTTTGTCTATAACAATATAACAACAACAACCGAAGACTATGTTTTTGCTTGTGTCGTTGCCACTGCGTTGCAGTTGTTTTTTTGCTGTTTACTTGTGCACAACATATCAACAACAATTACACACTTGCAATTACAACTGTTGCGTTTTCGCTCTTCTCTTGAAACATATTTCTGCTCATGGAGAGATCGAATTTTATTCATGCTTTTCATTTGTGTGCGTGCCCTACACGACACCGATATCTCATATTAATTTGTGTGCATGTCTTTGAGGCTTTGCTGTTATATGCCATCTACTTTTGTAATTAAACGGCAAACATTGAATTTGTGAATCTATTCCTGCTTACACCACTGAACCGATTTCACAAGATGTGAACAATTTCAATTTTATCACAATTGTTTCAGTTGCTTAGGTCAGAAAATGTGTTAAAGTTAACCTCTTTCCAACAACAACAACACACAACCGTTGATGTTGTGAATGTTGTAGAATGGGAGAAAAAGTCATCATATCATGATCCCTGTGGTGTTCTTAATCCTAATTCAGTGTGCATGCGAGAAGAAAAATATTCTAAAAATTTTCCTTAAGATTTCTCAGAACGTACTCATGATAGTAAGAATGGTTATTTAGTATATAGACGTCGTGATTATGGTGTTTCTGTTGATGTTCGCAAGCATAGTGTTGATAATAGATTTGTGGTCCCATACAATCTGTATCTTTTAATTAAGTTCAATTGTCATTTGAATGTTGAAGTTTGCACGACTGTTAAGAGTGTCAAATACATTTGCAAGTATGTTTATAAAGAGTATGATTGTGAGACTTTAGAATTTGGTGTTGAGAATGTTGGGCCGAATGAATTCACGATAGATGAGATTCGAAATTTCTTAAATGGTAGATTTTTTGGTTCCACTGAGGCTGCTTGGAGGATATTTGAATTTCCAATGCATTATCAGTCTCATACAATTGTTCAGATTGATTGCCACCTGCCTGGACTGCAAAATACTTACTTTAGAGAAGGAAATGTGGAACACGCCCTAGCTAATCCTCCAAGAACCAAATTATTTGCATTCTTTGAATTAAATACAAACGTTGCATCTGCATTTGAATTTCTGTATATTGAAATTCCAGAACATTTCGTGTAGAATGTACCTATATTGTATCTCCTAAAACAAGATGATTGCGAGGGTTAGTTGGGTTTATTTATGGCTTAAATGATCCAGCGAATGTGTTTTTCTGTGGAATGAGTTGAAAGATGATATGAGTGAAGATTTTCTTAAAAACTACAGTCAGGATATTTCTAATAATCGATGATATTCTTCAGACTTATAATACTTCCTTCATGTCAAGAACTTGGTCTTTCAATTCTTTTTTATTTCCCTGTTGATTCTGTTTTTAGTGATAGTACTAACCGCGTTGAAGAAGAAAATATTTTTGAAGATATGTTTAATAGCGCTAATGATGAACAACGTAAGATTATAGATAGTGTTTACGACAAGTTTTGAATCATGCAGGTTGTGGGAAAACTGAGAACTCAATTTCCAGTCAATCCAGCTTTTGCGATGACTATAAATAAATCCCAAGATCAAACGTTTCAAAAAATTTGAATTTTGTTGAGGCAGTCTGTGTTTTGTCACGGACAATTGTATGTTGCCGCCAGTAGAGTTCGATCATTCAGAGGATTGCGATTTTATATATCTGAGACATGAGATCAGGGCCACTTATCATACGATCGTAGAGCTTTCACAAAGCCGCAGGTTCCCTTAGTATAAATAAATACGTTGATATTATCAACGTAAATTGATACAAGGACTTATAGTTGCTAATTTGTTTTAAAATCAACAACAAAACATGGAACAGCAATAGTTGCTATATTTACGCGGGACTTAAACACGGTAGATACACGAATTATTTGTATCCCGTTTTAGTTGTCATAAGCCTCTCATAACGTCTGTATCACCAAAAAATGAAATAAATTAACTTAATTATAAAGCCCAATTCTAGTAATCATTTTAAAACTTGATTCCTATCATTTTGTTCAGCAGTTTCACTTCAGTAGTGTGCTTATGTAGGTAAGGCACTTCATTTTTTTTTTTTTTTCTAATGGACTTTAATGGGTGGTTTGTATGGGAGGTACCCCCCCCTAGTAGTCCGACAAACTTATATTACTATCCACTGCGTGAAGAGTATAATAACATTTTTGTAAGAAAGGCAAGGAAAAATAAATAAACAAAATGTGTCAAATGATTTTTCAGGAAAGACGTTTTTGGACCGAATTCATAGAGTTATACCGTTCACTACCAGCTGTCTGGAATAAAACGAGCGAACTATACAAAATTCGTGCATTAAAAACTGCTGCCTATAACAAACTAGTCAAGAAACTGAAAGAAATAGAACCGGCAGCCGATCGAGTTACTGCAGTACGAAAGATTAACTCATTTCGCTATCATTATCTTCGTGATGTTGAGAAAATGAAATTATACCGTAGAGTGGGCGCAGTTTTTACCTCAACTCTTTGGTATTTCGATTTACTGCATACATTTCTGCACAAAGATTCGCCCATTGGTGATTCGGCAATGGTCTTGTCTATGGCTAATTTTGAAACCAAGGATGATGTTGACGTTAAGGAAGAATTGGATATGGATAAATTTGAGCAAATACCTATCAATCAGCAAACAGAAGTAGCTGAAATCGATTTCATGGGTAAAGATGACGAACAACAAGTGATCTTTGATGATAAACATGATGATAATAATGTTATTAATGAAGATGATGACATTGAAACACCAATCGTAAGTTCTCCTTCTAATGAAATGGTCCTTAGCTGGGCTACCCAATATGAAGAACATTCAACTCATCAAAAGATTATCGCTCGAAAAATGATATCAGATATTTTGTTTTTTGCTTCCTTGGGGAAACTTCGGAAATCACATGCATTTGGATTGCGGAAGATATTGGAAGAGGATCGTCGTTTTTGATGATTCTTTACTTGATTCAGTATGATGATGATTTTGATTATTATTAAAAATTAAATTAGAGTACTTTGTAAAAAATATGTAAAAAAAAAAAAAATTTTTTTAAAATAAAGAAATTTATTTACTCTATCGTTTATTGTTCGAATTTATATAGATGATAGATCGTCCTTGTTTTCTTGATATTGTGTTTCTTTTTTGGGAAGTAGAGAGTAAAAAGTAGAGTTCGCAAATAAATGGCAAAATTTTCATTAGGTTTTTAAGAAACGAAAATGAAAATAGACGAAAATTATTTATCGTTTTTAAGTTTTTGTGTACAACCAATGTTATTTATTTTTGTTTTTGTTTTTTTAAGGCAGGGTCTACCACTAATCTACTTAAGGGTCGTGTATATGGTTCAATTTTTATGTTTTTAATTTTTTTCTAGCAACTCTAGTTTTTAGGGTTCCGGACCCAAAGGAAATTTTACAGCATATGTAGTTCTATTCGGGCATCATCAGCATATGCTAAAACTAAAATATTTTCAAAAACTTAAAGTGGTCTCCATACAAGAAACATTTTGGTTTGTATGGCAGCTATACGATCCAGTAATCCTTCGGACTTGAAATGTGGGTGGTTTATGGCTACATATCAGAAACTTATATTGTCGAAATTTCAGTTTGATCGGACCACTAGGGAGGGTACCTACCATAAAAACCCCTATTAATATTCAGGTTCTTATTAGAAAAACTTTGTTTTATTATATGTCTCATCGAACTGAAATGTAGACACTATAAGATTTTGGTACAGACGCTGTACATCTGTTGGAATCAGCAAAATCGGCTAACTAAGGAGAGCACCTCCCATACAAATCTGAATCTGGTACAGAACCTTCCGTGTACGAGTCTGACTTAAACTTTTTTATCAAAATAGAAACGGGGGACCATATACCGAAAAAAATGAAATTTTTCGGTTTCCCACTGAACGTTTCACTTTGACAATAAATGATAACAGTTATTTGCGAACTATGGTAAAAAGGAAACGAATAAAAGCCGGGTAAGTCTGAGCATTGTTTGTTATTCAAAAATTGTGAATATCTGTGATAAAGATGAAGAGAAAGAAAGCATAACAAACAAAAACAAATTCATATCATGCAAAAAACATGAAAGAAATAATAAATTTAAATGTGTTTTAATTTCGTACTAATAATATTTAATAATAATATTAATATTTTCTTCTTCTGTACACCTCTCTTAGATTATAAAACAACAGTGTTAGGAAAAAAAAAAAAAAGAACAGGGATAACAAAATGAAATGAGTAAATGAAATGAAATTACAACAAACACTTTATTTGTTTCTTTTTTCAGAATTCAGTTCCTTTTGCACCATCATCAATACCGGAATCACCATCACGACCACTGCCACCGGAGCAACCAACGAAATCGCAGACTTCAAAGAGACATCAAATTCAATCGATTGTCGATGAAAAGATATCGGTGTCACCGAGTCAACCACTTCTAGGATGTCAGATTATTGATATTTTATTATTTTTACTTTACCGCGACAGCAGCAGGATCATCAACAACATCAAAGTAAAAATAGCAGCAGCCATAACGATGATGTTGTTTCTTCTTATTTAGGTAAAACATGGGCTTCACAATATAGGGAATTGGATAAAAAACAAAAAAATATTGCTTGGAAAATGATGAATGTCTATGACAAATGTTCCAATGTTCCAGTCGTTTGGAGTCGGTACAGATGTAGATCTTATTGAATCGCATTTGTGCTCACATTTATGTCTGTGCTCAACACGACACCGATCTCGCTTAATAATTTGTTTGCATTTCGCTGAGACTTTGTCATATAATAGGGGTGTATGACTCCACTGATCCCAAAAATAACAATAATTGTAAATTGAGTAGAATAAGTTGATTGTAAGTTGTAGACACAAGAATACGGAACTATTTTTTAATTTTTAGTGCAGTTTTTGTTTTAAAATATCTTTTGAAATCGGTTTTCTATTTTGTTAAAATTTTTGTTTATTTTCTGTTTGGATTCTTTGATGTCATGTGTATTGACATCAAGTTTTATTGACTTGCAATGGAACATATGAATATTCATTACTTACTATTCTCGCATGTATTCATATTATACCTAAGTAATCAAGTAAGTAAGTAAGTTGAATAGATTTAGAGATACATAATGAAAATGAAAAGCTTACAAAATTAATAAGTACAAACTGTAGGGTAATAAAAATATAAGAAACAAGGCTGAATTTAGTCTTAACAAAGTTTAAAAACACTATTTATAAGGTGAATTAAACCCATTGTCCCGTCCGTCCTCGGGTCATAAACCGCAATAGCCAGAGAATTGAAATTTTCACAGAATGTGTAGTTCTATCCAGGCATCAGCAACAAATACTAAAACTAAAATATTTTCAAAAACTTAAATGGGTCCCCATACAAGAAACATTTTGGTTTGTATAGAAGCTATACGATCCAGTAATCCCACAAACTTGAAATTTGGTAGGTTGAAGGCTATACATTAGAAACTTATATTGCCGAGTTCAATTTAATCAGATTACTAGAAAGGGTACCTCCCATATAAACCCCCATTAAAATTCTGGTTCTTATTAGAAAAACTTTTTTTTTTTTTCTATGAAACTGAAATGTAGAGACTATAACTTTCTGATATAGGCGCGGTATATTTTTTGGAATCAGTCAAATCAAATCCCAATCTGGTACGGATGGCTTCCGGTGCTTTCCAAATGATTTCCTGACTTCCATTGTCGACATTCTACACTATCCTTTGCTTGATTTCTTTATTTTGATCTCCCTGCTGCTATTCTACTGTGGTATGTGGTTGACAATTCAAGTTGCAGACTTTGTTAAATGGCACAATTTTAACTTACTAGAGCAATTCAATATTGTTTAGCCTTGCCTGCCTGTCTAATCGCTGAAAATTGCTCAAGTTGCGGTAGGAAAAATCCTTTTGAAGATATACGAGTGTAGTACGAGTTTGTAAAGGATTTTTAGAAGTGAGTAAATATTTAACAAGTTGCATGCTACAATGTGTTGTGGGGAAAGTTTCATTTATTCTCACATGTGTATATGTAACAAGAGTATATAATCTCATAGTCGTACTCATTACATACGTCGAGTATGTCAAGTCTTCGGTGTTATTATTTTTGGCATGAGTAAATAATAGTGGATGAAAATATTTCTTGTGTTCCACCATTTTTGTAAATAATATTTTTTATGGTATGATATTGTGAATTTCTATTTTAAATTTATATATATTATATTTATTTATTTTACTACATATTTAATTTACAATAATAACTTCATTAATGTAACACTTCAGAACCGCTACTGTATCACTCTATCAAAATATAAAAGCTTTTAAATTTTGGGTTTTGGTTTTTATTTTTTTGAAAAATGAAAAATATATCCTAAATATTCATAAATGATGACAACATCATTTAAATGAAAGTTCAAGGGAGTGCGGAGTAGTAGAGTAGATTATAAACTGTTTTGTAAGTAGAAAGTTCAATCAATGATGATACTGATGATGCCGATGAATGGTGATGATGGTGGTAAGGGTGACAACGATGAAAATATCTACTTATATAATTTTAACATAGTATAAAATTAAATTGACTTTAAACATGGTTGAATGAGCAACCTAATGAAATTCATGGTAAACTTTATATAAAACTATAAATACCATAAGTCCATGCATATTATGTACACTTATGTACCTTCGAGTGTGTATACTCGTATCTTTCTTACTCGTATGTCATGGTTAAATTATTTTCTAAAAATAAAGCAAAGAAGGGCATATACAAGCTCGTACATACATATACTGCAGCTCAACAGAATATGTTCAATATGTTCAACTTCTTAACAAGATTTTTATTTTTTTTTTTTTTTGTATTGTATTTGTAATCTATCTATTAAACGACAATAAGCGAATTTGATTGTAAAATCTAGATTTGTAGATTTTTATTAGTTGATTAGGTAATCTGAATGCAAATGGCAGGGGGTGCAGCCGATTCAACCTTAGGGTATGCTGGCTGTTGTTACACAAGGTGATTTTCATGATTTCCAAATTTGCAGATGCTTTTAAAGCTTATTCTTGAGATCTCTTCACGTGTCGTGGGTATCTGTAGGTCTCTGTGTAAGACTGAGTTTCTCACGTACCATGATGCTCCAACAAGTCGTTGCAGTAGTCTTGATTGAAACCTTTGTGAGAGTTGTATTCCCTAAGTCCACACCGGTTTGAGCTTAGATTTAAAAAATAAGAAATTGTTTTTTAAGTTTAAATGTGAGTTTGATTTTAAAAGACAAGCAATTTTTAAAAGTTTGCGGTCGAGCTGTTTCCATTTCAGTTTTATGTGGTGCTGCCAGGTTAACCTTGTATCGAACGGAATTCTTTGTGTTCACGGCAATGTTCCATCTTTAGAGTCACCGTTCTAGAAGGTTTATTTGAATCTGTAAAATAGTTGAGGCTGTCCCAGGATCACTATCAATACCCAAAAATCCGGCATCAGCTGCATATGTATCAACCAAAGTTCTTGCTCACTTCAAATAGGTAGGCCAACAGTGAAGAGCGTGTAGAGCATCAGTGCCAACTCACTACCCTGATGTACTTCAGCTTTGATGGCCTTAATGTCTGATTCTTTATTATCGTATCTTACGTAGAAAGTTCTTCTATGAAGGAAGATCTTCAATGTTAAGTAGTAGTAGCTACCGGTAACATTGTTTTGAGTTTAATCATTTTTTCGGGTTGCAACACTCTATCAAACGCTTGTCGTACATCCAGATAAGCGTCTGAACAATGCTGTCTGTCTTCGAGAGTGTTGAAGATTTCTTAAACAACGCGTTGACACTGCTCTGCGGTCCCATGAAATTTCCTGAACACAAGTTGGATATCGGGGACCATACGTCTGTCCTCCAGCGGTGGTAATAATCGGGGCAAGAATATTCTTTCGTTAATGTAAGAGAATACTGCCCGTAAGTGGATTGAACGGTAGGAACACAATTTGTGTTCGGGTTTCCCAGGTTTGGCGATCATGATGATCTCAGCACACTTTACTGTGATCGCCGTTAGGTGCAGTACAGCCTTGTTTTTAATGGCAGAAGATTTAGACTTTTTAAGGCGTTGCACTTCTTCGATGACCTCCTTTTTAATGGTCCCTTGAGATAACTTGTCGCGCTCTAAAGATTATAATCAACGCTTCCTGGTTCAGCTTCCTAAAGGAAATTACCAAAAGCTTTATTTTACGACTCTATAAGCAATGCCTTTAATTCTCATAAGCCACACTGCTTAATTATGGGTAGTCTTATCTTGTAGGTTCCTGGAGGTATGCCAAATTTTTCATCTTTTTCAGGTGGCAATCTCTAACCATAAATATAACTTGCAGTGTTGAGAAACTTGATGTTTCATGAATATTACGTGCAAACAATTCAACTTCATTGTCGATACCATTGGTAGAAATTGGTTGGATGTTTGATGACTGAAGTTTGCATTTTCCCTTACTATCTTAGGATATCTCTTAATAATGTGTATTGGGATATTGATGATAATTGTTACAGTGCAGTGATCCGCTCAGACAGACGTCCAGACTGTTTGTAGTTATATTTATTTGTTGGTGATATGGAAATAGAAATACACATTCTGTGAAAATTTGAAGTGTCTACCTAGTGCGGTGCATGAGATACAGAATTGAAAAAACGTGACGATTTGTATTTTTTCACTCAAAATAAATGCTGCTAAAAAAATTTCACTTCAAAACAAAGAAAACAAAAAAAAAAATATTAAATAAATCAGATATCTCAAATTATAGGGACATATTTAAATTGTCAGCAATTCCCAAGTTGTACGAAAAGGTCCTCATATCGAATATACAGCATTTCTGTATGGCCATCATTTCTCTATAACAGCAAGGATCTGTAAAAATTAGGTCTGCTACCACTAACCTCCTTGAGTAAACAATTCTAGTTAATCGTGGTTTATTTAATAAGTTTGATTTTTTCAAAGCTTTTGACTCAGTAAACCATAAACTTCTCTTGTATAAACTTAATATAATGCGCTTGCGTTTAAATTTTCTAGGCTGGATCAAATCCTACTTGAAAAATTATTCACATCGGACACATTCCACGTTACTTTCCGAGTTCCTTAAGGTAATCATTTAAGTCCACTTCTTAACAGTTTATTTTTCTTCCTCTCTTCATTTCACATTCTTGTGTGCCCTTCGTTTAATGATGCTGTTTCTCATCAAAGACGGCAAGAAAATCTGAACTCATTGTATTCTTGGTGCTTAACTAATAATTTAAATCCTTATAGTTCCAAATGTAACTTATCTTAGGAACACACTTCATTTTTCAATTTACACGATTGATAACGACCACATTTGATTTGGTCTTGAAATTTACGCATTTTGTGATTAGAAACTTATATTTTAGTTACTAAATTTTAGTTGAATAGGCCAAAAAACAAAAAAGGTTTTTCTAATAAGAATATGAATTCAAATGGGTGGTTTGTATGGGAGGTACCCCCTTTAGTGGTCCAATTCAGCTAGTTCCGTCAAATGTTCTGCGCCTATCTTGGAAATTGATTTCTGTCCGGTGAAATATAACTTCTAATATAATTTTGTAGTTACATTCCCAGATACGTTAAACTGGGAACAAAGACCGTTAGTGATTCTCATGTATAGTGTATAAATTGTTTTGAAAAGGGACGCTGCTTTCTGCAAAGCAAGAGACTGCATGAGAAGGCGCTTGTTCAGTTTAGCAGCAGCATGGGCCAAGAGAACTTAGTTTTATAAGGAGAAATATTTGTCAAAGACAACTCTATTGAAACTATAAACTGTACCTATATCTTATATACAATCTTTGATTCAACATGAAACCCTCTTTGGAGTGGAGTTACAAAAAAATATTTTCGTCACGATTGAAATACGCTGTCAAAATTTTAGCTGTCATGTCAAGTGGTTTAGTCTGGACATTGCTTATACATAAAATTTATTATTTTTATTCAGAACTTTTGGAAAACATTGAGTTATAAGTCAAATGCAAACTTGAATTATTCGAACGAATTAAACTATAAATAGTTGGAGGACTTTACCCGAAATTTCATCAAGCTTAATAAAAGGAAAAAAAAAATTTACTGCCAAGATACAATTGTCACAGAAATGGCAAGTAAACCAGGCAGAGAGTATAGAGATACATTCAAGAGGGTATCCAGGTCCAAACGGGCTGGACTTCAATTACCCGTGCCACGATTTCACCGTATGCTGAAAAATGGCAGATATGCCAAACGTATTAGTGCGGGTGCTCCAGTATATATGACAGCTGTTATGGAACGCCTAGTGGCGGAAGTTCTTAAGTTAGCTGGAAATGCTGCCCATAATGACAACAAAGTCGAGATTATCCCAAGCCATGTGGAGTTGGCCATCCGCAATGATGCGGAACTCGCTAAACTATTGTCCAATGTAATAATCGCTGAAGGTGGCTTAGTGCTTAATAAGACCAAAAAAAAAAAAAAAATCTAAGCACTATATATATATCTACAATACAATAACGCTTCTCTGTGTAACTTCAAACTATCTCTCTCTCTCTTTCTTTTGCTCCGCTCTCAGTTAAAGGTACATCCTTCACTGATGCTCTGTAAAAATGTTATGGCCAATGGAGAATTAGAAGCAGAGTTACTGCTTTATAAGTGATATTGTTGTTATAGCATCGGTCGAAAAATGATCTTCGAACAAAGAGCGAATATTAAGTTTTATTTTAAACTTGGAAAAACTTTTGCTGAGACATAAGAATTTATGAAACAAGTTTATGGTGACAATAGTTTATCTTGTCCCAGAGTCCATGACTGGTTTAAACGATTCAAGAAAGATTTTGAGGACGTCAAGTACGACGAACATCCCGGTCAGAAAAGTTTCGCGATTACACTAAGTAACATTGAAATTGTGCGTGAATTTATAAAAAATAATCCAACATCTTCGTTGCGATGCATGGCAATGGAATTGAACATATCAAAAGATTCACTTCAGAGCATTTTCACCGAAAAATTAAGACTCAGGAAGGTTTTTGCTGGCTTTGTTTCACACAAATTGCTGGCTGGATAGTGCACTGGCTCATCGTTCGATACTTATCGCTGATTTTTTGACCAAAAAATAAGATTTTAACCGTCAACCACTCACCGTATTCTCTTGATTTGGTACCTTGCGACTTCTACTTCGGACAAGTACATTTGGCACTGAAAGGAAAGCGCTATGCCGATATTGAGACTATACAAAAGGACATCATCCAGAAGGGCTTAAGAATTCATTCGATGTGCTAATTTTTTTTTTGCGTTTTTTATTATATTTTGAATCACTTTGCATACAACTCAAAGCCTAACAATAATATAGGAATCTTAAAAACTAAGTAATGAAGATTTAAAAGTTTCTATGATGGTGAGCTAAAGATACTTTTCAGTGTTGCGTGGCCCTTCCAGGTTTATGGGGCAGGAAATTCAATGCAACGAAGGCGCGTGTGACAACTCATATATAATAGTGATCGAGCTAGTGGATTAGGTTGTTGCGAGAGTTTAACAAGATATTTCAGTTTCATTTGGCCAATTCGGTTATAATTAGTGGGACGTTAAGGTCTCTGTGTGTATTTGCTTTCGAAATGTACCAGGGTGCACATGTTAAGAAACGAAGTATTTTTGATTGGGCTCTTTGGATGACTTTAACGTTACTTGGGTTGCGTTCGCCCAAAGCTGGGAACTATGTATGTCCAGATAGGCTTTATTAAGCTGTTATATAGTAGCACCTTTAGATCGAAGCTTAGCCCAGATCTTGGGTTTAAGAGCCAGTGGAGGGACTGGGCTTTTAATTTCATGCTAATTTTTTTTGGCTTCTATATGCTTCCGCCAGGTGAGTCGTCTGTCCAAATGAACTCCTAGGTAGGTGACTTCCGTAGAGTGTGGTACGGTGGTGTTGTTAAATATGATGGACGGACAGTCTCTCTTGTTTAAGGTGAATGTTACGTGTTACATTTGTCCGGATTGACTTTTATACGCCAATTATCTAGCCAGTCCGATACCAGTTGTAAGTGATCACTTAGCTCTTTCGTCGCTTTTTTGGGGCAGCGTGAGTGACTGATGATTGCAGTGTCATCCGGGATTTGTAGGTATGTCAGCAGTGAAAATGAAGTATAAGAGCGGACCGAGAACAGTGCCTTGTGGAACGCCAGCATTGATGTGGTACTCGTTACAGGTGAAATTTTTGCATCTCACCATTTTAATTATTACAGACTTCTACCAAAGTGCTGGAAAGTAGCCCACTTTGAGTATTGCGTTGAAGAGCATTGCAAAGAATGATATTGGACAGTTTGGCAGCTCAATAATCATCTTGGGGGTGATGACATCGTATCCTAATCGACATGCTAATTGATCATGCAAAACGTTGTGTCGATGCGCAATAAAAAATGAAAAAAAAACAAAAATTTGTGGTTTTTGAAAAAGTTTCGTTTACTTTGTGTAATTCTAATTGTAATTCATTTCCGAAGAGTTCCTTAATTTAAATTTCACTCTGGATAAGTTTCGTCAATTCATTTCTCGTATGAAAGGGTTAACAGCGCTACTAACTAAAGAGGCTCTTTAGTATTCAAGTCACTTTGGATAGCGGTCGGTTTGGTGTTGGTGTCGGCGTTACATGCCATAAAAAAGGATCTAAACGTTGACGTCAACAAGAACAACAATAACAATACCAGCAACAACATAATTCTTAATTTGTGTTACTTTAGGTGTCTTTGTTATTGTATTGTACTATGTACTACTATTCCTTTCAACGCGACTTTGTTTTGTTATTGTTGCTTGTTTTGGGTTCTGGGTTCTGGGTTTTGAGATTTTGTAGTTCTCATGTACTAAGTTAAGCTCATGTTGTTTTCGCCCATATTAAACCAGTTGCATGTTGTACTATAACTTTTGTTCTTGTTATTCTGTTTGCTGTTTTCTTTGGTCGTTTATTGTTGCCACAATATTGCTGCACATTATTCAAAAGGCTTTGTGTAGCAACTTTTCGTGATGTGCCACCGACATTGCCAACCTGCGACCTTCTTGTCCCATCTCTCCTCATGTTGATGTTGAGCTGTGCGAATCTACTGGTAAAACAAGCGCGAAAACATAATGAGCATATAAATAGACAAGTGAACAAACACGCAAACACAAATATTGTAGACAGACATAGTACAAGTACAAAGTGACAGACAGATAGTCGGGCAGATATAGATAGGGAAACGTTGGGTTGCTTGGTTAGTTGGTTGGTTGGACAAGCGAGTATTGAATAGACAAACAAGTGACTCAAATGCCGGCAACAACAAAACAACGAAGGACACATGTGAACGCGCCACAAACACACAGGTACATATCACATATCTATGTTAAAATCTAAGTAC
Organism: Amiota minor; assembly: GCA_037043295.1. NCBI lineage: Eukaryota > Metazoa > Arthropoda > Insecta > Diptera > Drosophilidae > Amiota > Amiota minor. The sequence goes on along the minus strand of JBAMAW010002161.1, from coordinate 572,263 downwards.
GAGTATTGACGGCTTTACTAAGCGGAAGTGAAATAAGGATGAAACGCATACATACATATGTGTGATGTGATGTGGTGAAGTGCTCTGTTATGTTATGCTATGTTATGTTATGAGGTGTATGTAGTGTGATGTGATGTGGTGAGTTGTATCTTTGCAGACTGAGCTGCCGAATTGCTTTGCAGCTTTCATTCAATTCATTCATTGATGAGTCTTGTGGACACACATTGTAATAGTATTCCAATAACTTTTAGTTTGAATGGATATGTCACCAAATGGCCCAATATTTTCATGTCACATTGATGGTTCTATAGTACGTTAAATATTTAATCTGTTATTGCTTATTTCATTTCTATTGCTTCGCTTTTAACCATTCAGGGTATCGCCTCAATCGCCTTTCATAATAATAAACAAAAGGAATCATTCAATTGGACGCTGTCCAAATAAACAATGGACCAAACAAACAATCCTGTGACCGCAAATATCGATTTGTGGTCATAAAAAAATCATGCATATATAATAGTATAGAGCTCACAGTCCCACTTACAGTCGCAGTCACAGTTACAATATTTTAGTCTCAATAAATAAAGTAACGGGCCTGTCCGTCCCTGTAATAGCTTCATAAATTTTTATGGCTCATGCAAACGTCCAATGAATTCTAGAATGAATAAATCCATGGTTAAATAAATAACTGACTAGCTGACAGGCTGACTATCTGATGGACTATTTGACAGCCAACATCATAGTTCAGTTTATTTTTTCCGTATTTTCCAATTTGATATTGAACTTTTAGACGCAATCGAGCATTGGAAATTTTATTGTGTCAAATTTGGTAATAAGACGGCTAAACTGATTCTATAATTCACCTACACATGTATGTGTATGTAAAGAAACAATATACTTACATATGTTAACACAATAAGAACATAAGTACAACAGGCATGTTAATGATCAGCTGTCTATGTTAATGATCAGCTGTTTTTTAAACGAAATGATCCATATGATTTTTAGAAAATGAGAAAAAATGCATGCATATTAGAATTGATTAAAAATAAATACATACTTATTTATAATCATGGCATCAGGAATATATTGTATTAGCCTTGTACGAGTAGTGGTATATACTTGTATGTATACTGATGTCGCATCACCACCACTTACTTCAATGCTCATTGCCGTCTGTCTCGTTTTCGCATTTTTGTTTTACCAGCGAATACCGAGCACACAACGTGTGTTTGACTACTCAATCGCTCATTACTTATACCTTTTTGTGATGCTCTCTGAGCACACACACTCTTTGTTGCACTCTCTACCCATATCTCAACGCTCAGGCCACGCTCGATAAAAAGCTACTCAATATTTCACTCTCCAGTTATAACCTCAGCGAAACACTCGCTGACAAATAAGAATGATCTCGAAACATCGATAATGATCATTTAGTAATCTAACAGTAATCTTCTTGTTTGCTTTACTTTATTATTCTTAGTTCAAAAATGCATAGGTCTACTTAGTCTACCTTTTAATCACCTACAATTCTTCTACATATAAGAAGGTAACTAAGATTCGTCAAAGTATATACACATGTGTGTACGAGTATGTTGTAATTTCTAGGTTGGCTGGCATCTGAGATGATGGTGTTGTTTTTATACATATGTATATCGCAGGCAAATTTAATTTCTCAAACACGCGAGATATTGCGTCTCTCAAAATAAGTGTTCCTGACAACATTTTCCATACTATTGTATTTTGGCCAGAGCATATCGTCGACTAAAAAAAATTTGATTGTCTGCTAGAGTAACTTCTACTAGCTTATCTTTACTTTCGAACTTAATCTCGAGAAACTAATTTTGCCATCTGAGAATCTTTTTATTCAATATCAAAATGTTAGTGGTCTCCTTACTAAGTTATTGTGTCGCTCTAGTTGTACAACTAGAAATTTCATTCCCTTAGCTCTAGGTACATGCACAACTAACTATGCTCAAGATCTTACCATCATCATCGTTGTCACTAGGAGTTGGAACACCTTGCGACTAGATGAAATAGATGATCCTACCATCATCATCGTGGCTCATTGGTCAACCAAACCCGTCTGTTTAGCATGATTATTGGTCTCTGGCCACAAATGGCATAGCTTGCAAGCTATAAAATTCCTCCAAGGGATCAGAGACTGGTTATTATTATGTTATTATTCTAAGACTAATTTGTGCTTAATTATGAATTAATCAAATTAAGTGTGATGTACTACAACTTACTGACTAAATATCGTAAAATAGCTAGCAATTTTCTTGAAATACTGTAACCGAGGATGCAGGCTTATATAATGGCCATGAGATGATCTGTCCCTCTGGCTGTCTTTAAGAAGTATCACTTCTATCATGTGTACGATGGCACACGCGCAATTTTTTTTTTTTTTTTTATTAATTTTCAGTACAGTTCAATGTCGTCACTTAAAATGACGACGCCAGAAACCGAACGTTTCTTTGTTGTCTCTAACTTCGTTTCAAAATAGAGAATAAGGACAATTGTTGATTAATGAAGATTAACGACAACGTGATCGTTTTTATTTCGTTTTATAATAAGAACGCCAAAAGGAATACGCCCGATTATGTTATTGTATTAAAACATGGTACAATATTCAAACAGGACAGTAGTCTAAAAAAAGCATTTTGCAAATTCTTTACGAGTAATGGGAGCCAGAGCGGGTTTTTTTAGGAGATACATTTAATTTGCGATTTAAAGCATCTTCCTCCAATCTGCGATTGATTGTTTCCCGTCTTAAGTTTTCCTTTTTCAAAATGTGTGGTCTGACCATTTTTGAAAGTAAACAATCCTCATTTCTCAATAATTCTATGTCACTGCCAAGTCCCCAGTCATCCTCTGTAGACTCCATGTCTCTTATTAGCCTAAAATAAAAAAAAAAAAAACATACATACAAATATCATTTGATGAAGAACCACACATATATATGACATACGTAAATATTTCTTGCGATGTAGAAAAAATATTAAACATATCCTTTTTTAACTCCATCATACGTTTTTTTTGTTCTTCCGAATCCATTGTATCCAGTTTTGTTTTCTAGATATAATAATAAATATAAAATATGACTAAGAGCTAATGGTATTTGCAAATATAAGAAATGCCACATACATTGTAGAATATATGGAAATATCAACGTACGCACATGTAAACCTAATCACAAGTAATTTTTTTCCGATGTGACAAAATGAATTACCGTTTGAAAGAAGAAGAACGGAATTCATTGCTGAACACTGCAGGGCTGCATTTTTAAAGTGTTAGAAAGATCACAATAGCAGGGATGATTTTTTTTTTTAATTACTGTTGAAAGAAGAAGAATGGAATTCAGTGCTGAACACTGCAGGGCTGCATTTTTAAAGTGTTAGAAAGATCACAATAGCAGGGATGATTTTTTTTAAATTTAAATTCCTGTACTTCTCTTTGATACCCACTTCACAGTGGCGTCGTACCACGATGATTCGTTTTGCCATTTACAGTGCCGTTCTTTAAATCACGAACATTCCTAGGAGAGAATATTGCCCTAGAACTGTCAGGGTATACTGCATCTATTCAACTTTCTCGGCTCTGAAGAATGTACAATATGTTTAGATAATTGAGACCTTGCTCTTTTGGGCATTTTACAGTCTTTCAACAGTAGGAAGGTATTAAAATGTTTACAAAAATTGTAAGTCTCTTCGTAATATTATTTCACCCAATTAAAATATAAACAAATAATGACAAATATGAAAATAAATCAAGTCATTAAACTGTGTGGATAGGGAAGTGTAATTGTGAATTCTGGAAATGAAAATAACTTTAAAATTTATGTTGAAAATGTCTTGGAGTTGATATAAGATACATATTAGGGACAGTTTGAATGAAACTTTTTAAACTGAGTGTATAGTTCTGAATAGAACTTTTTTTATCAAATCTAAATATTTCCGATACCGCTGCGCAAGGAGCCGACTATAATAATAATATTGTAATTTTTTTTTTTTTTTTAAAAACAACGAATTTGTGGTAAAGAATCGAATGGTATATTTTAGTTTTTTAATTTTGTAAAGGAAAATATGTTTTTGTTTAGACCAAAGACAACTGGGAAAATGACGGTCATTATATTGCAGAATGTAACTCCCACACAAACCCACTATTAACATACATGGGCTTATTCACTATTGAACATAAATTTTTATACAATATGTTCTTAATATGGGCGCGGTACATTTGCTGGAATCAGTCAAATCAAAGCACTAGGGGGAGTACCTCCCATCCAAACCCCAATTTGGTAAGTAAGCCTCCGTGTACAAGTCTGACTCGCACTTGGCCCATTTTTTTTTATAGCTGATTACGCATAGGGGACATAGCAACGTACGCCGGGTAACGCTTGTATACATATATATATATATATATATATAATACTATAAATTAAAATTTCTCTACCCAAAGGGTACCAAAAGGAACCCTATTGCAGAGACTTCGGGTCATATCTCATAAACCGCAATAGCTTGAAATTTTCACAAAATGTGTAGTTTTATCCGGGCATACTAAAACTAAAATATTTTCAAAAACATTTTGGTATGGCAGCTATACGATCCAGTAATCCCACGAATTTCTAATTTGGATGATTGGTGGCTATACAACAGAAACTTTGTCGAAATTTCAGTTTAATCGGACCACCAATAAAATTCAGATTCTGATTAGAAAAACTTGTTTGCTTTTTGGTTCTATAGAACTGAAATTTAGATACTATAGGTTTTTGATATAGGTGCTGTGCTGTACATCTGTTGAAATCAGTCTAATTGGAACACAAACTCCAATCTTGTACGAGTCTGAAAGCACTTTTTATAAATATTTCTGTATATAATATTATTTCTTTGTTCGATTTGTAAAAATTGACAGCTGTCCTAGTTTGATTAACAGGCAGACAGACAAATCGACTGAGTCAGAAAAATCGATTGTTTATTGAATCAAAAAATCAAAAGAACGGGACCAAACGACAAAGAAACACATAAAATAATGTGAATTTCTATTTGTGAAGATACAAATAACTTAAATGTATCTGATTGGTTGACTTCATCTTAATAAATACATACATATTTATATTTATTTATTTTGCAAAATTATTGAGATTCTTTTTTGATTTTATTCTAGTTGAATTCCCTTTAAAGAATTTTTTCAAAATATTTGAAAAATTTAACAAAAAATATGGAAACATAAAATGAATTGAATTAAACGGTTGGTTTCCATTTGCCATTTTAATATAATAATTTTGTTTTCAGCTTTTGCTTTACGTTTTTCATATTTCAATATTTTTCTCTTACATTTATTTATTACTATTTTATCTATTTGGTTTTCTTCTTTATTATATTACTCACTGTATGTTTTTATCATACCACTGAGTCAATCAGAATGGCTTTGCATATTATGCTTTATTCTGGCAGGCAAGTTGGGCACATGCAGCCTGCTGGAGAAAAAATTTGCATAAATATTTTATGTTGTCACATGGCGTATAAGCAATTTATTTTAATAAACATGTTGCTTATACTTGCACAATTTTACTATTGTATGTTGTACATAGCATCATGTTGTTGTAGTTTAAAGAATGCATAAAGAACTAATAAATACCATAAACTTAATGCATGAACTATGTGTTCAAGTGAAAATTTCGAAGGTTTCGATAGGTTAGGTTAGTTGGAGGTGTTAACCTTTACTAATGCCTTTTGTAATGCCACAGGTACGGGACACAGGGTGTCCTATTTCCAGAGGAACCAAACTGAAAAATTTGGGAGTCTTAAAAAATACATGATAGATATCCGTCCATACCATTTGGATCGTCAAGTTCATTCCTTTATTGAGGATGCCTCTTCAATAGTCACAACTTGTGCCAAGGTTTCTGCTTGCGGTTACTTCCAGGCTAGTGGAAATTATGCCAATCACTATTTCAATCAATACTCACTATTTTTCATTAGGCTTAATAGTCCGGAAAGATGCCAAATCTAAAACTGTCCATAGAATAATTTATAGCTGAAACACCCTTAATACAATACAATTTCACCCCCACTCTAACTCAAAATATAATTCCACCTCCATGGAACCATATATTAATCAACTCACCTCATACTAACCCCAGTCAATTTCGAAATCTTTTTCATATTTTAAAAGAATAACTTCGTAATAGATCTGTCTTTATAGCAGATATAATCGGTATGCTTCTTTTACCCAAAATAATATATTGTAGTTAAATTTGCTACACGTTCTTATGAAATATATTTCTAACATCACGTCTATTAATCAAAACGAAATTAGAAATATTTTCATCCGAAACATTTCAAAAATTATTTTAGTTTAGATCTCAAGTCATTGCCTAATTGTTGGTAATGAAATGGCTGACAAAATAGCTAATGTTTCTCCACTCCTAACAACCCCGAATTGAAAAAAAAAATTTCAAAAAGACACCGTCATATAAATATTAGACTCCAACATTCAGTTATACATAAACAATATCAAATTCGTACAAGTTTGTCATCTATAGCGAACTGAAAGCCAAAACATACCTTTCCTGATGAATTTAGAAGAGATTTTTTTTTATTTATTTATTTATTTGTTGTATAATAAAAATAAAAAACTTAATTCTAAAATGCAACATTAAAGCTGAAGCAACTAAGGCCATGAGCTGCGTTTATCCACTAATTTAACGTATATTCTCAATAAATCAGTTAAAAAAACCTGCGCGTTTATTTTTACACAAACGTTCTTTTTGATATGAAATGAACAAATTTCGCCGACAATCAAAAAAGTTTGAATCAAGTCATAGAAATAATTTAGATTGATTCAAGCCAGCATTATTGACCGTGTGTCGACCCTATAAGTAGTTCTTCAAAATCAGGTGAATGTCAAGTTGTAAGCTTGGAGTACGTCGAATTGAGCATGGAGCAGTTTAGGAGCGACATTCACACATTCGGTTTATTAAATTCAAAAAGGAGAAGAAAACAGTTGAAGCAAGTAAAGAGTTGTGCAAAATTTGCGGCAAAGATATGATGAGATTGGAAGGAGAGAGTCTTCTCTTCTTCTTCTAGTGTTCGCATTGCGATGTATAACCTGATCAAGCATAAGGAATGGACCACATACAAGTTTAGTCACTTGGAATATTATTTTGCAGCTTGGTTGAGATGTGTTACTACATCCGCCTTATAGTCCAGCATGTGTGTCTATCAGGCTTTCATTTATTTCGTTCCTTGCAAAACTCCTTGAGTGGTAGAACGAACGTTTGCGACAAAGAACTCATAAAACAACACATTGGTATTATTTATTATTGTAAGTACATATCTCCTAGTATTGATGTTTATAAATAACAATATGGTTTCAACTCATACAAATTATTGTTACGACGCAGACTAGATGACTTTCTCTTCGGCTAGTGGATTGATAGTACTTACCGGTCATCATTTTCGGTATACCAAAAAGCGACTCTGATTGTTCTACGTATTGGATCTTGGATTGAGCTCTTTATAAGTGTCTTTTAATTTGCGATATGTTTCCACCATGTGAGTGTGAGAACTTGACATTCATTATACAATAAAATTAATCAGGCTTCGCCTAGATCATATTCGACTATTCTGTGGCCACTCGTATCACCACAATAAGCAAATAGAGTTTACGTAATTCGTTGAAAATATTGTTGACTAAACAAATACGCATATGTTGTACTAATCCAAACTCCCAATATCCGTCCATGTGCCGGCACCGACAAGTTAGCTTTGATCTTTCAAGTTGTTCATCACTTGCGGGTTATAAGACAGGAAACGCGAGAGATAGGAAACGATTTAAAAAATCATAGGAAAGAATGAACTCCAATATTAAGACGGGAATTGTATAGAATGGCCTTAATATTGATGAGGATATTTCGTAAGTTTTGAGTTGGTTTAGCTTTCCTTATTTTTTTCTATTTATTTGTTAAGTAGTACTAATATAAACATTCACTTTGTTTGATTGATTGTGTATGGTAGGAGAACAACTGGTCTCAATTATGGATCTAGTTGCTATTAGAAGTATGATCTCTTTCACAGATATGCAAGTATAAATAGCAATTCTAAAACTTAAGTAGTCTTATGTAATTAAATTGAATTATTTATCTTTGTTATTAGTTTATTACTTTTATTAAAATAATTTTTTTTATTGCAATATTCTACTTAAATTATTGAATTTTTAAGAGGAATTTTATTTTTAAAGAATTGACATACATATGTCTTAATTTTTCTATCTCCTATATATAATTTGTAATGAAATTCAAGAATTTACATTTAAAACAAATTGATTCATTCATTTTTTCTGCTTTTTTGTTTGTGGCTTTGACATTTGACGGTAGTAAATTAAACAAGTCTCTTTTTACCCCTTAATTGTTTTTTTTTTTTTTTTTGTTATACCTTTAATAATCTATTGCTGAGTTGGTATTATGATTTTCATATGAATCAGGCATTGGGGAACCTACTAATAGGGTCCTGATCATAAAGAGCTTAAAACATTGTGAAATGACAATATAAAATATTATAATAAAATAATTTCTTTGGACTAATATATAGATCATAACTAATACAAATGCATAATACTTTTCGTAATCTATACTCAATTTGTAAAATGAAATAATTTGAACAATAGTATTTACAAATGTTATCATAGAAATTGCCTTACAAACTACAATGTTTGTATAAAGAAATTCTCTATTTCCTTAGTCTTAAGGCTTGAAAAGTATATGGTTGTTCATGTTTCGATTTGTTTTTATTTTCATATAAAATGCGAACAGAATGAAATAGAAATGATTTGTAATTGATGTGAAACTTTTGGTGACACTGAATAAAAGAACGAAATGTCAGATAAACTAAGGCCTAATCGGTGTATGGGCATGATCGCAGAATTGTTTAATATTTATTCTATTATTTAATCTGTGTGTTGTTGTTGTTGAAATCGGTATAATTTTTCTTGTACGTAAATCATTTGATAAAATTGAGATTGTCCCCCTCCGGAAAATCTTGAGTTTTATATCTTTATGTATATATCTATTATTTGTGATCCGGTGATCCAGGTTATCCTCGAGCATATTTCTTGGCTGCTACATGAATGAACATAATGGGGCACCAACCCATGGACTTGTTGGGGTTCAAATTGGTAGTACAATCTTCCGGTACTCACGGGTTTGGTATCTCACGTGGTCAGAGTCAGGGAACTTGTTCCGCCTAGCGGGGCTATGGCCCCCGTCTGTGGGAGTTGGTTATAATACCGTGGTGCGTTATACATAGGTTTATGTGACCCAGCGAGTCATCAATTTACTATGGAGTCTCTGTCACCCCGTGCGGAGTCATATAATTTAATGTGATTGGTCGCATCCAGAGTGATCCAGCACCGTACGTTCGATTAAGACTTCAATTAGGGGCAATTAGCAGCCATGCGCTTGTTCTTACAGATCAGGCTAGGAACCCTCTGGACTTCTCTTCCGGCTACTCCATGAATGAACTCATGGAAACATTATTTTCATTTATAATTTGTGATCAGTACCTCTATAAATTGGATTTCTTGGCTATACATAATGGGACCAACCATGGGGTGGTCTACTACCTCGGACGAGAACTCTGTACCGACGCGGTGGTCAGGAGCCCACGGCGCCGCCTAGCGGGACGGCACCGTGGTGGCTATGGTTTGATACGACGGGGTAGAGTAATAACTCGACGTGGAGTTGCGCTCAGCTACGAGCAGCAGAGGTTTAAAGGTGGGCCTCGCTCCCCACCAAGGAGGGAGTCATATTCCAAATTTAATATGACTCTAATTTGAGTATCCAGTGACGTTGATTGACGTTCAATAGCTGGACCGTGTTCTTGACGACAGGCAGCACGTAAAACTCCGGCAGATCATCTTGCGCAGAAGAGCATTTCATTTTTTTTATCAAAATCGGTTCAGTGGGTATTAGATTCACATATTTAGGTTTAATTAGATATGTAGATATTATTATATTTATATATATACAAGTATGTAGTACATTTTTGTTAAGATTTTTAAGAGTTAGAGTTCAATGCGCTTAGAAATGGAAATATATAGAACTCATTTAGTCATTGAGTTTTACTCAAAAAACTAGCGATGTTCTTATTAAACTTGTGGTAAATTGTGATTGGTCATTTAGTCTAACATAAGTAAATAGTAGACAATTGTAACTTAAAGTCTGTTTCTTTTGTGCATAGAACTCTAACCATGGATTTATATTTCATAGTTGACTTTCTGACAATAATACAATTCATTTAAAATTTGATATGCCACCTTGCAAATATCAGTAGTGACGAGTAATACATACATATTCAAGTTATGTTATGAGTGTATAGGCTTTTGAAAAAATAGTTTTTTGTTTTGTACGACGGAATATGTTGTATTTGTAAATAGTATTTTATATGTGTACGTGTGTGGTTGTAATTCTTGTAATTCTATTTCCGCGCAATAAAAAATCTAATTAATTTGTTGGTATTTTACTTAATTTTCTATATTACTCTTCTTTTTCGCATTAAGTCTGAATTTTTTTTGTCAAATATTAAATGTTAACAGGATTAGCCGCTAGGGCTATTCCCTGAGGTCTAAATGTTAATGTTGATTCAGCTTATTCTTATTAGAAGTTGAAATTGAAATATTGTATATAATTATTTATTTATTTATTAATTAGAACTATATTTATAATTATATCTATAGATTATAACCTGGTATGTATTTATTAGTTGTCATGCTGTATGATGTGTCTCTTATAATCTTTCTACACAACTTTCTCAAGGTTTCCCCGTTTTTCGCTGAGTGTTCAGCGGTTTTCGTCCACTGTACAACTGAGCATCCTGCGTTCGCGATTACTGTTCGCAGTACGTAAATCCCGTGACCACCAGGACGCTCTCTAAATCTTCCATTGCGTTGACATCGATTCGTGTATTTACGATTAGCCTCTGTTAATCAATTTGTGATATTTATAATTGCTTTAAATACGTCATAATAATAATAACAAACATTATATTTATCATCAGTGACAATTCAGCTTCAAGGATATAAATAAAGGAGAGAATTTAGAAAAGTACACTTACCTGAAATCCAATTATCACTAGACCTATTATGCTGCACTATCCAGGAATCGCAGTTTAAATCCCTTATGGTTTAAAGTTTGGAGAATCAAGTGGAGGTCCCGGATGCGCCGATGGGCCAAAAGAGATAAGTTATTCATGCATGCAATGCCCAAGAACAGAAATAGATTGTGCTACAGATTGGCATAAGCATCATGTTACAAAGACTCAATGCCGTCGAGCCCTATTAACATTACAGACTAGCATCAAATTATTAAGTTAATAGACATAGTGGGATATATGGCCACAAAAAAAAGGAGATTCCATCTGGACCAGAAACATTCTGCGAATGCCAGAGTTCCACCAAACGATAGCTTGAAAAGTAATATACTGATGATTTATATTTAAATTATGATATGGGATCAAATTTGTTTTGGCTTTTGAAGTAAGTATTTATGAAATCTTATGCGCTCAATTATCAAATTATTTATTTGGTTACATTGGCGCACATTTTTGCTGTTACGGCTAAAATTAAAAATGATTTGACAATCAGCATTCAGTATTTGTGAATCAAGTGTGAATTGTATCGGGGCACACTTATACATAATTATTTTCCATTATAAGTAGTTACAATCAAAATGAATCATAAATCAGCTACACCATGTAACAAGCCTATAACAACTGTATTTTTAAAACTAAAGAAACTATGTGCACTTTAAAATAACTTGGACAGCTCAGCTAGATAGAACGAAATGCTTGTATTGTTATCGGTATAACATACAAAAAAATCGACTTAGTGCGATTCAGACTCGTACACGGAGGGTTCCGTACCAGATTGGGATGTGTTTGTGAGGGGCTCTCCCTAGTTGACCGATTTGACTGATATCAATAAATGTATCTCGCCTATATTTAAAACTTATTGTGTCTAAATTTCTGTTCAATAGTGAAAAAAAAAACAAAAAAGTTTTTCTAATACGAACCAGAATTTTAATGGGGGTTTGTATGGGAGGTACCCTCCCTAGTCGTCCGATCAAACTGAAATTTCGACAATATAAGTATGTATATATGTATGGCCGGCAACCATCCAAAATTTAAAATAATGGGATTACTGAATCGTATAGCTGCATACAAACCAAAATGTTTCTTGTATGGGGAATATTTAAGTTTTTGAATATTTATTTTAGTTTAAGTATTATTATTGCTGATGCCCAGAGAGAACTACACATTCTGTGAAAATTTCAACTATCAAGCTATTGCGGTTTATGAGATATGACCCGAGGATGGACGGACAACGAAGTCTCTTCAATAGGTTTCCTGTTGGTACCCTTTGTGTCCGGAACCCTAAAAAGGATTGTTGTTCAGCGCTCAAAAGATTTAAACACCTGGAGAAATGAATTTCAATTTCTTATATCAGGATAATGGGTCCAAACATGAGTCCACATGAGTCCACCTGAGCCAACTTACAATCACAAATAAAAGGTATTTAATCTTTGACAAAGCCGAGTATCATATTTTGTCTATATATTATATTTATATTGTATATACATAAGTATTAAATTTAATTGCAAAATACTTGTTTAAACGCAAATATCATAAATCTTTTAACAATAAAATTTAACTTGAACTGTGAACAATTTGCAATAAAATAAAAATAAAAAACAAAAGATAATATTAAAAATCCTCATTCGTTATTGATATTTTCACTTATGGAAACAAAAATAACTATGTATATATTGTACGCGTACATATTAATATATTTTACCTGTAAACTTTTATTTCGGTGTTTTCATTGAATTTATACAATTTTCATTCATACATACGTAGTATTTACTACAAGATTCCATTTGCCAACATTTCCTGTATGGTAGTACCAATACCCACAATTCACCCACTTACTCGTATGTATGTTGTATGTTGTTACGCTTTCATATCTTATTCCCATATCATATCACCCCATTGAATGTATTACGAGGAGTTTTTACTAAAATTATTCAATGCGGAAACGGTTAACAACATCAACAATAACAATAACGGATGTTGCTGCCAATTTCATGAAACTTATACCATTTTTTTTTTTTTACAAAAATTATATTTTCCAATTTGATTTAATATAATAAAAGAAAGGAAATCAAATCAACATAAAATTTTAAAATATTAAAAAATAAATGAATTAAATCCATACAAATAAAAAAAAAAACAATAAAACTTGCACACACAAGTGTTGAAGAAGAATATCATTCAGTTTGCATATATTTTTCTTACGCTCTTTCTCCATTTCTTAGATTATTGACAATAAAATTACTATTAATGTAAAAGTCTTTAATCAATGTGGAGCAGTTTGGCGATTTCAGATGACTTGTTTTCTCCTAAAATTAAAATGGATTTAGATGAGTTCGTTTAAATGTCTGTTAAATAAAATTGTAATTATCAGAAACTTACCGATTTCTTTTAGACGGTATTCGAATTGTTAAGGGGTAGTTGATTTACCGATTCTTCATCATGCTCACTCATTCAATTCATATCGAGGCTTTTTTGCGCCGTAGGAACCGCTTTTACGTCTACGCTTAGCACATGCAGTGCCACTATTACCACTTTCGACACTTATAGCAGTTTCGATGGCATCAATACGATAGGAAACATCGGAACTTTCGCTTTGACGACTGCGATTACCATATGGGCTGCCATCATATGAGCTATTATTGACACTTATAAAGGTGCCACCATCAGTTGCGCTGCCATCATTAGGATTGGAAACAATAGGCATTTCGCTTTGGCGCTCATCATCACCATCATATGCGCTGTCATAATAATTCTTTTTCAATATGTTTGGTTGTTTGATTTTTCGTTTGTAAAATTTAGACATTGTTTTGAAGAACAGTAAGAATTTTAACACAATCAAACAAGTCAAAAAAAACTTGTTCACAGAGAGAATATGTCAAAAATTGTGTAGCATAATTAACTAATTAATGGCGTCGGGATTGAAAAATGTCTTTTTTTAGGTGATTTTCTTAAATTTATTCATTTTTTGCGCTTTATTCATCATATCATATCAGATATGATTTTTGCATTGTCAGTGCATTTTCACGTTATGTTCAACACTAAATGTGTCCGTTTCAGTGTTTAATACACTGAATTTAATGTGACGCTAAAATAGAGAATGAGTAATGTGTAAAGACTATGAGAGAGATCGAGATGCTTATATTATAGTTAGCTTTCTAAATTAAAAACAAAAAAAAAAATTTTTTTTAATATAAACGATTGTACCTGTTTGTTCGCATTCGAAGCTAGTAAAGTAAATTTTGGATGCTAACAAGGATTATAATATTCGTCAGTGAGCGGAGCACACGATTTTTTTAGCGTTCTGCACTGAGGAAAATTAATCGAAATTGAAAAATTAAATTTAAATTTAATTTTCAATTAAAATTTTTTTTTTGGATTTGGATTTAATGTGTGTAGCGCAACCGCTTGAAAAAGGTGCCAACAAATCTACACCAACCTCAACTTAACTGAATTAAACAGTTTAAAATTGCTTTAATATTTTTAAAAATTTTGATAAATTTTATTTTGTATTACAAAATAGTGCAACTTCATTAATTTGTTGTAGTGGCACTCGCTCAGTCTCATCATGCCATAAATCTTTATCGCTTTGTATGATATTTACTTTGATACAAAAAGCCATAAGGATCATTGAAATCCAAACATGACATAGCCATATTTTCATGCGCATAATTATGTTTAAGCTTTAAAATATAAATATACACAAAGAAGAAAGGAAAACGTTTTTATAAGCGAATATGTGAGTATGGTATGTCAGTGATGGAAATGGAAAATCCTTAGAGAGCTTTATTTATTTTCAGTTTATGCGCGCGGCTTTTTATCTTTATCTCCGGCGTAGTACTTTAGTCGCATTTATGTCACAAACTTTAATAAACGAGAGCGAACGGCAAAACAAGTCAGGCGAGGTAGTTTGTACTCGATGAAATGACATAGTAAGAGTATCGTAGGATGACTGTAGAGCGGTGGCCTCTAACTAAGTAGAATGGGTAGTAAGTGTTGAAGGTAAAACATACATATGTGTACATGTATCATAAGTAAGGTTCAGCCAAAAAATTCATTCAATATATAGATATGTAAGAGGGTAGATAAAGAAGTACCCTTGTTTGAAAACAGGTGGCATTGCTGAGGCTAGTTGGCATTACCACTGTCATAGGTGTCACACGACACCCGACACCTTACCAAATTTCAACCTCATTCATATGTTACTTTTATTCGGTAACCAGTTTTAGCAATTCGTAATTCTCAATAAGATCCATAAGAAAGAAAGCGATACGTTTTTTATTTTTGGATAGAAAAAAACATGCGAAGAAATAAAGCGAAGTTGAATGGTGCATAAGGGGGTCCCTTCAACATCTATGACAACCGTAAGATATTGATTCAATGAATTTAACGTGGTCGTACATCTGTTTTTGATTAGGAGCAACATGGCCGCCCGGCAGACGTGGTTACCTTCTTCGAAACAATAATTAATACATATATTATATGAAAAAAATGTCGGCCCGATAAGTGCCGCTATTGTTTACGGTTGACAACTAGCGGATACGGCTGTCAATGTCGAAGCAGTGTTTGAACTTCTTTAAGCAAAATTCGCAGAAGTTTTTGCATTGAGCTTACACTTTTGATACGAGTAAAACCTGGATCAATTATTATACGTTAGAGACCAAGCAATTGTCAAAACAATGGGTTTTTCGGGGTGAATCTTGTGGGATTCCAAAAAAAAATTATCCTCATGAAAACGAACAACGATGAGTGGACAGTACTACAGTGAATTACTGGACCGATTTGATACAAAATTGAAGGAGGCAAAGCTTCATTTGGCTAAGAAACAATGACTTCTTTCTGTTCCATGAAAACGTGGTTCTGGGGAAATAAATAGTTTGACAAATCGGTTTTTTGGGAGGGTTTAAAACATTTGGAAATACGTTAAAAAATAGAAGAAAGAAAATGTGGAAAACTTGCCTCTTCATTCTAAGTACGCATATTTATTGGTCTCCCCTCGTTTACATATGTTGTATATCATTTTGTGCTTTTTCTATCGTTTTTTAATGTCAGCTTGTTTGAGAGTCATGCGACACACTCTTACTCTTATTATCGTATACATATAGGCATTACATTAACTGACTCGACTCGACTCATAGTACACCATATGTGAGACTGTGGCAAAGATGAATGGATGCAATGCTGCCGTGTAGTGGCAGCTTAAAAATACTCACATTTGCCTACACATACATATACACGTATATAGATATATATATGTACATGGATATATATATATATATATATATATATAAATATAATAAACTATTTATGTACATGTACCTATCTATATAGAAACGTTGATATGTGCAATTTTTGGCTTAATTTATTATTAAAAAGGCTTAATGACAAAACTTTTTCGCATTTTATAAACAGAAATTATGAAATTGAACTTAACATACATAAGTAAGTACTCGTAGTACTACTACACACTCCTTTAGCCATGGTATAAAATAATTTTGTTGGCTTCACACCATCAGCAATTAGTTATGTGAATATTTCATCTCAAAAGGTTGGGCTATGCCAAAAATAAGATCCTCTGTACCCCGTTCCTCAATGTTTTTGAATATAATAAATATATACTGTTATCATAGTTGATATGTTTTTATTCGATGTTTATAGATGTTTAATAGGAGTAATTTAAGACCCTGAAGACCATAGGTAAATTCTCAATCTACGTTACAATACGTTTGCGAAATGTTACCATCTTAATTTTGTGTTTGAAGGATTGCTAAGAGTTTTTAAGAATGAGGACTTCATAATTGCTAATATAAACATATGTATGTTCATAACTTTGAAGGTAATCGATGTGTTGTATGACTGGAATTTATTTGGTACTTGATATTATGGGTCTCTAACAAAAGAGTAGTCAGTTTTGGAAGTGAAACTTCTTTAGCGAAGTACTCCCCTTCCAAAAACCAAAAAAATATGAAAATGAAATATGACGAAAATCAAAATTTGATGATGTTATTATTATATTGGAGCTGTCTCCGTGGCATAGTGGTTAGAGAGTAGGACTTGAAAACCGAGGGCATGGGGTTCGAGTCCTGCACTGCGAAGTTTTTTTTTGCTTTGAAGTGTGACTTCTTTAGCGAAGAAAATATAAAAATGAAATGTGACGAAAATCAAAATTTGACGGTGTTATCATTATATTGGAGCTATTTAGGTAAATACAATATGGAAGAGAAACTTCTAAAGTCGATGGTCAAGCAATAATACAGAATATTGTAGTGTTATACTGTTTCAATACAAAAGAATTATTTTATTTTTCGGCCATTCAGCCACTTGTTCGTAAGTTCTTTCGTAAAGTAAACACAATCAGTAAATCATTCTTTATCTCTCTCTCTCTCTCTCTGTCTTACTCACACATAAGCATTTATTCTCTACGCTAGAGACGAGCCCGCACAAGATAATGCGCATTGTTTTCTGCGTCTTCCCATTACGTCTCTGAAGCATCATCGCATTTTGATAGTCGTCACATTTCATTTTCTAATTTTTGAATTTACCTCCCTTCGCTAAAGAAGTTTCACATCCATGTTGTGCTTATGAGGGTGACGCACAATACTTAAATTTTTTTAATTAGTCACAGATATATGGAAATAATTAGATCAATTGGTACAGCAAATGTACTATGCTCTATCTCTAAAGTTTGTAGCCTCTTATTTGCCACCTTACTTATGCTAAATATATATTGTTGTTCGCATAAACGTAATGTACCTCTTATCCATTGCATTTTTCGCAATGGGAAGGAAATGTGTCATATGTTAAAGAAGCAATTAGTATACGAGTATGTAAAATATTTAATAGCATAAAAAATAAATATGTTGAGTATATTTATTATACAATATATTGTATATGTATGTACATACGATTATATACAAGTGTTGTGCGGGACATCCGCAAGAAATCGTATCTCCGCCTCCGCAACCAGAGATGGTCAAGTTTTTAATGGAGTTTTAACATTTTGTAATTGCGTGCGACGTAACGCGTGCGTCTCTGCCGAGTTCAAGCCGATTTATTGAAAATTATAACTTCTATTTGTCTGTATCAGCAAACTTATTCCTTAAAGTTCTCCTGAAACTAAATAAAATAGTGGCAATACACACTGAGCATACCACATTGCATAGAAAATAATAAATCTACCACAAATAAAGATTTCAAAAACATTATTGCAAAACTAATTTGGGATCTTCCAAGTAATACACAGTATTCAGGTTGCTACATATCTGGACCCAAGGTACAGGGCTGTATGACTTTAGTCTTCTAGGAGCTGCAAGTTAGAATAAGGTAATAACGACGAAGCTTTTATTGCCAAAAGACTTAGAATTGAATCATATTGAATGGCCAATCAACCGTGCACGACCTTCCAGATTTTACCGCTAACGCAAAGTGTATATTAAAATCTGACAATAAAGATGCCAGCAATGTAACCTATAGCAACTTTACCATAAATAATTCTTTAATTAATGCATATTATAATAAAAACCGGCTTCTTCTAAACGAAGACCCCTTATTATGGTGGAAATACAATATAAAATTTGAAGTTTATGTTCCCATACACAATGCTTACTTATTTACCGTTGCCGCCAGTCAGGGTTAGTTCCAAGACAGCAACTGTTTATTAGAGCCGAACCCTTGCGGAATCGTTTAGAGGATAAAGCTGTAAAATTGTTGTTTGTAAAGTGTGATTTGCCTCTCATTAGATGTCTCAGAGATCCGGAATTCAGATAGATAGATCAGTATAGGACCATAAGAAAAGTATGTAGTCTCAAGGACATTTCATTTTATACAGTATCTTTCTCAGAGTAGTAATTTTCGTGTTAATATGCTGAAAGAGGATTTATTCTTTACCTTTATTTTGGTTTAAGTGATCGGATTGTTTTACAAAGGCAGAGAATTGGCTAAGTTTTCTGTTGTAGTTCAATGATAGAGCTGATTATATTGGACTTTTTTCTTGAACCGCTTTCCCCAAGGTCGCCATTATGCCAATTTATTTGGATTGTTTTCAGCGCATATGCTCACCTTAGATAATACCAGCTTAGGAGGTACTACCGATACCGAACTAGCTAGGCTACCATCTGCATCCCTATTGGGGTCATATCTTCTATTGAGCGCACTCATCACAACAAGATAACAATCTATGAGGGAGTATGTTTATATGGAAATGAACCGCGTGAGGATGACTAATGTTGCTCAGTTTAGTTTAAGCTTTTGATCTACAAGTTCTTCCGTCGTACACAGATGGTGTGGAATATGTCAAATCATAGGATTCTCCGTTTTCTGAACAAAATCCATTGAAAACCCGGATTTCTTTTGATTTTTCTAAAAATAAAACAATTTTGAGTGTAAAAACTGAGTGTACTTTGGCAAACCGGTTTTAATGTTGTGTCTTATTCTTAATTTCTTTTTTCTCTTGACAATCTGTGACCAAGAAACGGATATTAACGCTACAATGAGTTAGAGAGAACATTTGAACTATTGAAGTAGAAGTACATAATAGAAAAACAAAATGGTGTGGGAAATGTTTTTGTTGTGGTGTGTTATGTGTGATTCTTATGCAATTGGCCTAGACAACTCCTACTCAATACTTAGATACTTATGGTTGTAGTACTAGATTTCTTCCCATCTCCATTCATATCGCCACTCCCTAACACTTCCCACTGCTACTCAATAAAACACATTTAAGTCGCTTTCACATTCAAGGATGCTCAAATGCGATAAGTTTTTCAATTGGTAGTTCAGAGAAATTCTTTTCCATTTCCTCCCCGCTTTTATCTAAAGTTGAGAGTGAGTTTTTCATTTTGCAGGTAAGTATTAAACTTTATTAATAAATCACGGTTCAGATAAAATTTCCATTTCCATAATATGAATTTCTTTAATCATTTTTAATGGCTTAAAATAATTTTACTACATACTACTTATGGTAAATAAATTGAAGAAAATTGATATCGATTTTAGAAACTAGTATTTGAATAATAAATGGAAAATTGTTACAGAAATTAAAATAAAAGGAGAACGACTGACTGCCCATCACCAGTTAAGGTTAAGAGGTAGTATGAGATGGAAATGTTTGATTTTCAATTTATTTATTAAGTATCTTGGCCAATGCAAAGACAAGTTTTCATTTGTAAAATGTTCTATTTTTAAGTTATTCGCCCAAGTCAGAGATAATCGAATAGTCAATGACTGAGTGACATGTCTTATAAGATTCCCATAATAGTTATAACGCACAGAGGGAATGTTTTATTTCCTATAAAAACAAATAATAAAAACAAGTAAAAGAATTTTAACTTCCCCTATGCCGAAGTTTACATAATCTTCAGGCACCCCGTAGAAAACGGTTTTGCCTACGCTCTGTGATTTAGTATTCAGAAATATTTGATTTTTGATTTGATTTATGCTTAGGAAATATTGTATTTGTATGGGAGCTTTGTGATCCAGTTATCCTAGTGTCTTGACATTTACACGGTTGTTGAATAAGGGTCAGACACTTATTGCGTCCAAATTTCAGTTTGATAACACAACAAAGAAAAAAGTTTTTCTAATAGCACCATATATTTGAATTTGGGTTTGTATGGGAGCTATACGATAAAATAATCCTAGGGTCTTGAAATTTACAAGTTTGGTGATAATTATTTATAAACTTTAAGTGTCCAAATTTCAGTTTGATATTGCAAAATACGAAAAAAGTTTGTTAATAAGAACTTTAATTTGAATGGGGGTTTGTATGGGAGGTATACCCATAGTGGTCCGATTCAGCTGGTTCTGACAAATGTCTACCGTCTTTTTTGAATACCGCAAAATTTTTCTTGGTTGGATTATCGACTTCGGATGAGGACATGCAGGCCCAAAACATAACTAAGCCTCCACCGTCATTTGATTCCGACGTTTCTTAAATTTCCTTATCCGCCAAATTAACGAGACACTGACAAGTCACCCACAACATCTTCCCAACGGAACACTCCGTCCACCATGCTGTTTCTGCCAAACTGACAGTAGATCGATCACCTTTTGCCAAATAACTATTAAAAACTCCAACATCCCTTAGCATTTCCAAATTCTATAATATGGTCATATAAAAAATCTCCGCGGTTTTTGCCACTAGATGGTGTTGTTGGTGTCCATAGATTTGGCGACACTAATCTGAAAACGCTGAATAAACATGCCGAAATTTGTGTGCAGTTTGCGGTGAGAATGCTGTGAGCAAACGCCGTACCCAGGTAATTTGCTCGATTCCATTTCGGAAATTTCGATGTAAAAGATACACCTCGCATTTGTCGGCCTGTCACTGAAAAAGTCGATGAATTTTTGCAACTACTGGAGCAAAACCGACACGTATGTAAATAGTGGAGGCCCTAAACATTAACCATATGACTGTTTGGAATCATCTAAAACGGGCAGGCTACTCAAAGAAGCTCGATCTTTGGGTGCCTCATGATTTAACTCAAAGAAATTTAATTGACCGATCCGTAAAACGCTGCTGAAACGTAACGAAATGGAACCATTTTTGAAGCGAATCATTACGGGCGATGAAAATGGATTAAATTTGAGAATATCGAATGCAAGCGTCGGTGACCTTGCACAAACGACTTCAAACCCTGAATTGACGGCAAACAAGGTTATGTTGGATGTTTGGTTGGATTGGAAGAGAATTGTCTATTATGAGCTACTAGTATGTAGCAGAACGGTCAATTCAGTACAACTCGACTGTTTGAATAAAGCAATCAAGAGCGATCAAAATTGGCCAACAGAAACGGAGTTGTCTACCATCATGACAATTCTGGCCACACAAATCTTTGATGACCCGGAACAAATTGACGGAGCTTGATTGGGAAGTTTTGATGAATCTCCCGTATAGCCAGGACTTTGCACCCTCAAACTACCATTTGTTTCGGTCTCTACAAAACTCTCTTCATGGTAAAAATGTGGCCATCACCTTTCTGGATGGCTATACGAACTTTTCCTTCTTTTATGGGCATAACGAGGATGTCCACCTTCCTCTTAACATAGAATGCAGCCACTTGGACCGACGAACTTGGCAACAGAAATTTTTTCATGCCCCGGGAAGGGTTTTTTTGTAATAACAATAGTTCAGTTGGTAAAGTTTTGATTCATATTGTCAAATATAAGCGGCTCTCAACTTGCCAATGCTAAATATTAATTTTTTGCACTTTCACTAATTCATTGTTTCAAACCTTTGAAACCGCTGACCTTAAATTATGAACTTTATCATAATTTCTATTGTTGCGGCCTTAAACTTAATCTTCCCCCATTATTATGGATGAAAATTTTCAGTAAAAAAAAAAGAGACAATAGTGAATACATACTACGCTTATTTTATTTATAAGTACTGCATACTACATATGCGTATTGATTTATGAAAAGAGATCTTTCAATTTGGCGTCTAGATCATCAAACTCCTTTAATTTTTGAATTCCTTTCTTAAGTTCTTCATTGTACAAATTGAGCTTTGCGTCAAATTTGTTACATTGTTCAATAAATGCCTTCACAGCTTTTTCTTGTTCGAGAACTTTTTGTTCCAAAATATTCACTACAACCAAATTATGTTAGAAATATTGGGGTGCAATTTTTTTAAAATGAACTTACAGGTTGCCAAATGCGATAATGGGGGAACAATTTTTTTTGCCATTTTGTCCAGATTTTTATTTTGTTATAATTTTTTCTAAACTGTTGAATTTGAGGAAATTTTTTACGTTTAGTTCAAATGACAACTGTCATTATAAAACTGAAACTAAATTCAAATATTGATTTACCTTATTACAATAGTTTCGTTTAATAAATTATTGTATTGTAAATGAAATTTTGACAAATACAAAAAATGTAATAGGTCCCGTACACGGTACGTCCTACACACGAGTTCATCATATGTACATTTGTATTGAATTTTTGTAGTGAGAAGATGACTGTTGATATATTAAGGTCTGTGCTATGTAGTCGTTCGTTGTATACCACGGAGCTCCAGTAATAGTTTCCAATATTTTTGTCTGCGCTCTTTGCAAATCCCAATCGCCGCGAGTCGTAGGTTCACATTGACTATATAATGCTGTTATAAAGGAAGACTTTGTACTCAATGTGTAGTAGTGGAGAGCGTGAATTGATAAGCCAGTGAAGACAACTGGCTCATAGTTTCACTTGAGTTTTCTTGGCTTCAATGTGCTTATGCCAGTCGTAAGTCATCTGTTAAGATGGAAATCGAGGTACACAACGACATCTATTTTTGGGATCACAATATTGTTTCGAGTTATTGGTGGGCAAGTGCTTCTTTTGAGTGTAAAGATGATGTGTTTCCATTCAATTTTATGTGCCAACTGGTGGCACGTGAAATAGATAGCTTGCCAAGACTGATGTTGCATGCATCATACATAGTATGAGGAGAGGGTCCGATAGTATTTTGGATATGTACAGTGCATATAGGAACGGCCCAAGAATGCTTCCTAGTTGAGCACCAGTTCTAATTTCATAGTTGCGTGTGTGTACTCGTTTTGGCGCAGTACAAACAGTCTGTTGCTGACATAACACTCTAAGACTTTTTGAGAGTTTTGTATATATATATATATATTTTATTATATATTTTAGACCGTCCAACCAAACTTTATCGGAAAAAATTGCAGAGCAGTATTCGCGTTGTTCAAATGCTGTTCGAATCTCGGAACTTATGCGGTTCACTTGCTCAATAGTGCTACGAAATCTAAATAAATAAGAGAGTATAATGCTTAGCACTTGTCTATTGATCTTTTTGAGCAAGGTCTTTTCAAAAAGTTTAGGTAGACAAGATAGTAAGCTTATCGGACTGTATGATAAAACATGTCTTTTGTTTGGGGATCATTATTACGATCAATTTCTTCCATTGGATTGCAATAGCACTTGTTTTGTGCAAGGTAAAGGAAAAACAAAATAATAAGATAAGAAAATCAAAGCGATTGTGGATCTAAAGGAATGACTCAGGAAAAGGCTTATGTTCAAAATTTATTAAGGGAACCGAATTTTTCCGAACCAAACGATTTGAAATTTACGTACCTATACTATACTTGAATATGTACATACAATACTTACTTTTATTGTTATTAATATTTTTATTAATAATATTTATTAGGAACATTAAACCATTATAGGCTATCAAAAAAAAAAAAAAAAAAAAAATCCAAAGACCTTGTCACTTGTTTTATTTATTTTGAGTATTTTTAAATACTAGATTTAGCTATAAAATATTATTGTGAGGACTATGAAAATTAACATGTTTGACTGCAAGTTTAAAGCGGCTTCTGTCGGCGATTTGTCGGAACAGAGAATCGCAATGTCATCCGCATATGTGACTAAAATCTTGTTGGATGTCGGTTGAGGTATATTTGCCTTATAAATGGTGAATAGCACATGAGCTAATTGGTTGCCTTGGGGAACACCAGCCAGAACAGATAGGATTGATTCATTCATGTACAATAAGTAACTATTAAATTAAGTTAAGAAAATTATAAATAAATAATTATTAAAATATATTAAAAAAACAAAAATAATATTTTATATCTCCCAGTCTATTCAATCGAACACTTTCGGCCTAGTATATACAGTGAATCCAAGGCACACTGAGTACTTCTATGTGGGACTGTTGTTGGTTAATGTCACCGGCCCATTGCCATTTCAAGATATACGCAACGTTAGTGGACAATAGTATCCCGTGGTGGGTGGTGGGTGTAGGACGATAAAAATACCTTACGATCTATCAAATTTACAAAAAAAAAAAAAGATTTCATAAATATTGGTCGAGCCGTTTCGGAGGAGTTCATACACTAAATCCGTGACACGTGAATTTTATAGATTTCCCGCTCAAGGCAAGTCTGGTCCTGCACTTTTCTAATTTTCTCCTTTCCTTTTTAACAATCCCCTGAGCTGAAGGCCTTTGTCGCTATTGCTCATATTAAATACTAGGTTATAATTTGTAATTATAATCTTAGTTCTATAAATAAATAAATTTTAATTAAATAAATAAATATATTTTACGTAATATACATACAAAGTGAGAACTGGTTGGCAAATTCTTCATTTTCATTTCTTTTATAATATAAAATAACTTTGATATTTTCCACTTGAATAACACAATCGGTATACATTGGTAATGGTGCGCCGGTATTGATCTTAAAGCAATCATCCTCATTTAAACGAGTATCATTAATCTGTCAATCAAAATAAAATACAAAAACAATTAGAGTCATATTATAGATCAATTCAATCAATGGATATGATAATAATGATGACTGAGATGGTACCTGGCAGCTCAGTTGATTTAAAGGCATATCCATCTTTGATTGGGACACGAAATGGAAATTGATGAAATTAGTGCCCTCAGTCCATTTTTGAATAGAAGCTGGCGATTCACTTCTTTGGACACAATATGTAAGGCTCTGCCGACTGTTATTATAGGAAGTGGTAAACTGCAACGGTAATCTGGGTTGGTAGTCATTTTGGTCCCAGAAGTACTTGGAGCAGCATCTATCCTACGTTACCAATTGCAAATCATCCCGAATTTCTTCACAAATTCCCAAAACTGCTAATCAAAGTCTATTGCCGAATGCCACAAACTCCTCACGACGTGTCACGACATGGGAATGGTCATTGTTACTTGTGGACATTCTTTGGAAAAAATTGGCTTTGTTGGTTTTAGTGAAACATCACGAGGAACAAAACATGTATCGCTTGTCGTTATAATCACGCGTCTGTCCTGCACTTCCGAAATAAAATCCGATAAGCCTTGGATTAGATTCAATTCATCGGGAACGATTAGTTTTTGAACATTGTCATATGAAAATTTATCCTTGATCAGTTGCTGTAATATTGTACCAACACTATCCTGACTGGGATCAGCATAACACGTATCAGTCACTAAAGCCGCAGTAAGAATTTATTGAAAAAGTGTTGCATACATCTCGGGGCAAATGGCAAAAGATGTCGACAAAATTTATTTGTTCAAAAATGAGTCAGCACTTTTTTTTGATAATTCGCTGTAACTTCTTTGTTTCTGAAGTTAGACGGTCGCAACTTCTCAGATTGGTTTGAAAATATAATTTACACTACATATCCGAATTGGAGCAATATATCGTGCAGGTTCCATATATATTTGTGATAGAAAAATTAATATGATAGTTAAGTTATTCACAAAATAATTAAGGCTATGAATGCCAAATTTAACAAAAGAAAAAAATAATATAGCTACCCTTAATCTGTGTCTGTCTGCACCTATGATGGGAAATCTAGTTTTTATGATTTTTTGTATGCTGAGCACCATTAAAATTACAACGTCTGTGTGATTAAGGCGTGGAGTCATCGTGCGAAACGTTTCTCCATACTTCCTTCTTCATTCTAAAATGAGTTTTAACTTTGGATTTAGTGTTTTTATTTAAACATAAATTGCTCACTTAGTTTATTTAAATAGATATTACCATTTGATTATGAAACTAATGCATCCATTTATGATGGCAATAGAACTTGCCATGTATACTTTGATCATTCCTGAAAATCCTTAATCTGCTGGCCCTGGCCGCCTTGGAAGAAGACAGAGCAGAATAAGCAGACAGAGATATTCAGTAAAGCAAGCAGTCGAAGAGATCGAAGCAGACAAGAGAGCAAACTGAAGGATCAGCAGTGAAGTATTTTTCATATCTATGCATTGAAATTAAATATAGTCTAGCATTACCACATTGAGTTATTGGTTTTAACCTTAATAAATTAAACATAATTTTATATAAATTAGTTTTGTTTTATTTCATTTTAACAAAAATAAAATTTTGTATTGTTAATTTGTTTTGGTCAACAAAAACAATAACAGCATTTAAGATTTTGCATTAACGTATTCAACTCAACTTCAACGATCTAGAAACTCTTCCAGTCTAGATTTGATTTTGATATGGGTCCTTTCCGTTGCGATCGTTTTATGTCTTTTAACAAGTTTTGACATTTTTCTATCTCTTTATCCATAGATTCAATTCTTTTTTGAACCTTTTTAGCACCTGACTCTAATTCTTTAAAACCTCTTTGAATTTCAAATAATTCAAGGCGCAGTTCAGTTACTAAGCAAAAAGAATTTTCGTTAATGTTCAGTAGAAACACTGAGTATAGTTCTAACTAAACTTACTTTCTGACGGACGAATATCATCCATTGCGATAAGAAAAAATATTAAATTTAAAATGTATTATTTTTTTGTATGTCAATAATGTTAATGTTACTTCAAAATTCACATAGAAATCATACAAGTATTTCTAAGGGAATGAGATTAGAATATTTCCTTTATACTATACGATAGAATCTTTTCAGTTTATATTAAGTTTAACCACAATTAAACCATAAAATGCTATAAACTTTAGTGATACCTTTGGTAGGAGCGCTAACATGATGATGGACTGACATACATATCTACTACATAGGCAATGTTTCAACTTGGGTTTTTCTTTGGGATAATTTATATTATTGGTGATTTTTATTATATGGCTTTCATTTATCCAAACATTCTAAAAATTTGTCCGTGTATTTTTTAATTTAGCTTTCTCGCCTTGAAATCGAATTGTGAATTTTGAAGAATGGACATACATAACCCCGGAACACTATTAGCATTCATTTTGTGTTTCGAATTTGTTATAAGCCGGTAGACCTTTTATTATTTTTACACCAACTAAGCACTTTAAACATATTTTGATCTTGTCTAATATCTAAAGATTTGGATTCTCCTGAACCGGAGTCCCGTGGCGAACTACTCGCCTTACCATTGGCAATCGTTACATGTTAAATGAGTGACATTGCCATCGGTTTTACCCTTTCCGTTGTCCAATTCTTGCAATCTAGATAGCTAACACGGACTTCCTTAAACAGCATTTCTAACTATATATTTCCTCAAATGCTTTCCTTTGTTTATAATTTTGCTAGTCTCCTAATTTGTGTTCAACATTTCCAGGATCATAGTCAGTATTATCTCACTTTGTCGGTCTATTACCCAGTTAACATTTCTGTTTGTAGCAGACCTTGCTATATATTTTATTATATATTTTATTTACTATTATACTTTGTCTCAAGAAATCTCTGCCACTATCAATTCAACTTTTATGTTACATCCTTACTGAAATACTGAAGACATCGTGTATTTATTCCATAAATATCCAATTTGCTTGTATGTTTTCAATCATACAATAGTTTTGAATTTCATCTTTCTTAATATAAACTGTACTAGGAATGTACGATTGCTGACTTATCGGGTTGCCGGAGTCTATGAGGCACTCTCTACAAATAATGATTAATTACTTTTTGATAAAAATTGTACTTATAAATATCTTACTTCGCTCTGCTTCGGTCTCTTCTTTTACTTAAAATCTGGGTTTGCCAAGTGTCGTCGTTGATTGCAGTTGTAGCATTTAAAATACCGCACCCCAGCACGTTGATGAAGTTGTTAGCTGGAGTTCTCAACTGTTTTCTTAGCAGCTGACCTCTGATGTAAAGATTGAAATTCACTCGAGCATTGCAATTTAACTTGGTTGCGTAAGCTGACATCAGGGATACACTATATTTAAGTTACTGCTCAACATGACTTTCTCATAGAAATATTCATAGAAATTTTATCCACTTTACCACACTACTTCTTTTAATTTGCGCCAGGTAACGAGTTTATTCTCTTTTCTTTTGAAAATATTTTCCATATCGCCTAAGATCTCGTCTGGTTGTTTTTCAATGTACATCGGGTTTGCGCTTTACCTTGTATTTTGTTGCAAATTATAGTTCATAAAATACTGTGAATGATGTTCAGCTGTCTGACCCAAGCATCAAAATATGTGTTACCATCGTACTCTGGGAGGATCAATGCTTCAACTGAACTTTTATTTGTAGTAGGATCATTTTTCCCAATATCTAATTTCAGTTGTATGATTTCATATTGCAGTTGAAGACACTATTTCATCTATCAAATTTTCTTCTGCTTCTTCCGCCATTCTTTTATTGCTGCTTGATCCTATCGTCATAACCTCGACCACCACTGTCGTCATCGTCTGCTACTGCTACTGCTATTACTATGCCACTTCTCCGCACACAAATTTGTAATGCCAGTTGTCAACTATGATTTCAATATCATTTCGCAGATGGACCAAGTCCGTTGCCTTAGACTAATCCTAGACAAGCGCCTCATATGACGCACTCATATTAAAACCACAACCGCATCCTGTTATTCAAAGTTGGGTAGGCCTGACTGGTTGCTTGGTCACTCAATAACAAGAAAAGCCTTGTATTGTTTGTGTCTGAGCTCCAATTGACATGCCAGGGGAATAACTTTGCGGAATACAATCCGGTTGTTGACAATATTTCTTTGATACGGTGGCTATTGATGGCGTTTTGTCGCTACGCAGATTTGGTGATGGTGAGGCGCCCTTTAATGATCCACCATAACGACCAATATGACGTAAAGTGGCACATTTGTTTGCTGTGGCAGCAGCCGCAATATTTAGATTATTGTTACCGCGCACAGCTTTGGGACCAATGCTAATATACTTTGGATCGAAGCGATTGACTATTATTATTATTTGAGACGTTACGGGGATCATGTTCATCAACACCGCCGCCGCCGCTCAAATCTAATCCATTTCCAGTTGACTTACAGATGACATGGCTTGTCTGGGCCGGTAACACCGAACGTATGGATGAACCAGTGGAACGCGGTAGCGTTGCCGAGGCAAATATATTTGTCAAAGTCTTGGAGCTGCTGCCGTTGCTATGCTGATGCTGTTGGTTTAAGCTGAGGCCGAAACTAACGCCAAAGCGGCTGTTACTATTGGCGACGCCGTTGATGTTCATGTTGCTGCTGATGTTCATATTGATGTTGCTAGTATTGCTAAATTGCTGTGTGTTGCTATTGTTGTCATTTGATTCCAGTGTCTTACACTGATTACTGAGCTTCGCGTATTTGCCATTGTTAGGTCCAGACATATACGATGACGACGCTTGCTGATGATGTGATGGCAGCCTGCCGAGTGTGTGATGGCCAGAACTAAATAGGAAAAACAAAGATACAATACAAAATCATGTTAGCCAATAATCTTTATTTCTTTTCTATATTGTTTTCATTAAATATTTAAGTACTGAAGTTGGTAAGGGTATGAGTATCTTTGGATTCTTCACTTATGAAACCAATCTTAAATGGATGTTATATGGATGCTTAATACAGACAAGTAGTGGCCCCTGTTTGGCGTTAAGTAATTCAAATGTGGGGTATTAAGTTCAGAGAGGCCAGACCAAAGGCTGCAAAAAGCCATCCGAACCGCTTGGTGGCATTTTTAATACGCTCGCATTTTAAACCGCACCCTTTTTTTTTTTTTTTTCTTTTTTTGAATGCAATTAGTGTTTTTTTATAGGTTCTTAAAAATCAGCTGCACGCAAAATGTTGTTTAGTCTTAAATTTTGTATTATATTATTATGTTTTTGAAAAACTTTTGTACATATTAAAACTTAATGTAATTACAAGAAATTTAGATTTTGTCAATGCAAAACTATGTAAGTATAAACAAGTAAATATGACTAATGTAAATCATTTTCGGTATTTTTCTCAATTTTCTGTTCTTTCTCATTATTATTATTATTAGTTTTCTGAACGATTGCAATATCTTTTTGTGCTTTTGCTTTTTCATCCATAAACTCTTGCAATAATTGACTTGCACGTTTTGCTTTTTGATCGTAGAATTCAAGTTCTTCGTCAACTTCTGCACAACGTTTTACGATTGCTTTTGATCTCTGATTTATGTAAGTGATTTGCATATGCAATCGATCCACTGAAATATATATTGAATTATTAATTGTAAACATATTTATGTACTAAATACTATGATGGACAGCTTATTTACATTCCATTAATTGATCCCTTAAAACTTTGAGATTATTACTTGCCATAATTGTTTGAATATTGCGTTCAAAATAGTTTACCTATTTTTTGACAATTGTCACTTTCATTTGTCATATAAAAGAAAGAAAGATAGTAATCTTTTATATTTAGTATTTTCGTTGTTTACCTTTCGTTTTATCTGAAATTTCACGTTAACACGTTAAATTTATCTCAAAAAACCAGTAATTGTAAAATAACAAGAATTTTTAGAGCAGCAATATTTTTTTACATGCGATGAAAATGACCCAATAATTCCAAATTATCATTACCTACTAAGTTCCACAAACAAAATATATACAATATATAAAAATCGCGGGAACTTAGTTGCCAACTTTAATAAATGTATGATGAATAAGAAAATGCTACAAGTAGATATTCTGAGTGCCTACAAATTTTTCCACATTACGAAAAATTCCACATAGAAAATATTTGTAAGTACAATATTGTTTTCAGACTCTGTTTGAAGTTTTTGTATTATTTCGATGTCAACAATATGACAGATTAATATATACTCGTATATATACCTATATTATTTTTAAGCAACACATCAGCAAATTAGAACAAATAATAAATATGGGACAGAATAAATTAAAATACCTATCGCCGACCACTCGACGTCTATTTTTCATGCAGTGTAAGTATAAAATATATACAATACTTGTAAGTATATACCTACATATATATTTTTTTGTAGTATCTGAAGACCGTCATACAATTAGAACGTTGAAGAAAAAAGCTGAAACTGATCTTAACAAAATTGCTCCAAAGGATGTAAATTTATATGAAGGCATGGAAAAGATCGAAAAATCCCCATCTGAAGTGCTTGACGAAACAGACGGTCCAAAATAACATAGTTTTGGTAGTTTTTTTGTTCTGAAATGATGTAATATGATTTTTTTTTTATACAATATTTTGGTCAAAAAATTTACTGTGTTTCGTTGAAAGCAAGATTTCTTATATATTGGAATAAATAAAAATTATATGAACTTCCTAAATAAAAATAGAAATATTATATTTTGAGGGGAGCTCCTGCTTCTAGGTTAGATGGTATGATACAATAGGGACCACGGGTGGTCAGGAGCCCACGGAACTTGTTTCTGTCCTGGCCAGCGGGTACGGCCCCCTTGTGGGAGTATCGTGGTGGCTGTGGTTTAATACACAAATGCGGGTAGAGTAATAACTCGACATGGAGTTGCGTTATACAACCGGGTGCTGTGACCCAGAGAGCAGCAGAGGTTTAAGATGGGCCTCGCTCCCCACCAAGGAGAGAGTCATATTTACCAAAATAAATATGACTTAAATTTGGGACCTGCGGATATATATCCAAGGGGCTAAAGTACAATAGTATGTAATGTAAGTTTAATAACAATAATAATCACCAACAATGTGTGTATTATTTCAGAGCGGGAGCCAAATTAAAACTGTGCTTAAGTAACATAATACTTCAGCTTAATATCGTAGGGCTTCGACTAACATTTTGTTAACATTTGGATAAACTTAATAAATCACAAAGTGAAAAAATATTATTGCATATTGCAAAGGATCGTGAACGTATCCGTATGCCGAAAACTAATATTATGATTATGTACAATATATCCAATATATAAAGTTATACGAACTAAAGAAATTGAATGCAAAGACTGTAAGGTTATCATAGTTTCTGGGTAGTTGGTATATTTAAAACAAATTTTTCTCATAATTTTGGTAAATTTCAAGTTAAGTATTTAACATTTTCAGACCTGATACTATGTTTACTCAAGCCCTACGTCTGCCACTGTAGGAACTGACTCAAGCACACAATATACTTCTTCTTTCATGTGCACTTTTGTCAAATATGGTGCCAATATTTCGCGAATATATCAAATAATAGTAAACGAATAAGAGTAGACAATATAAACAACGCACAATTGAAGCACCGAGGTTCGATAAATAAAAAAAAAAAAAATCGAAATATTGGGACTCAAACTTAAGGTAAGAATACACACATCAAATCGTTCTTTTTATGTTTCGATGCGTCGTTACCCATCGACTAGTTCAAATTTCGTTCGTGAAATGCAATACTTTATTTTTTTTTTTTATTTTTAGTTCTCGTTGAAGGCAACGAATTAGTGCACACAAGGGATGTGCGGCTTGCTTGTTGTCTTCCAAAGAAACGGCAATGCTTCAATGAAAGAAATAATCCGTAATTACCAAATATCAAGAATTTTATAATAATGATTTAATTTCGCCATCAACATATAAAATATTGCAGCTGATATTTGAAAATCAAAACTTTTTTGATGTTATTCAAATTTTGATCAAATCGGAAAAATACCCCCATCGACACATCAATGTCGCTTTCGCTTTTTCAAAACGAGAGCGATTTGAAGAACGATTTGATGTGTGTATATTATTCCTACCTTAACTCGGACTTACATCACGATATAAAAGGTAAAAACGATAGTAGTTATATGATAAAATTATTGTATTTTGAAATACGATAATTCTTTACATGTGTAACTATACAATATGTATATAGAAACGCGCTTGTATGAAAGTTATTTTCCTTAAAAATAGCAGTCTTTATATGTCCAAACAGTCGAGCGTGGCCATCACTTGGGATATTATAAATTTGTACTACATATTTATGTTGACACTTAATATAAATAAATTTTACTAGTCTACGGTCTTTAAATACAATTTTATTTATTTACTCTTTTTATCGCAAGATCTGTTTGAGGTGAATAAGATTTAGAATTCAGAAAATTTGTTTTCATATTAAACAAAATATTAAATATATTAAATATACGAACGAGTACATTGTTATGACGGTACGAAGATGACGTAGATAATACATAGGTCAAATGACATTAATTGTATCATTCATATGGTCCGGAGGGATCGGAATCCATATTTTCGGGATTCTTATTAGAATTAGTTGAATATTTAGCTGATTGTGTTTGTGGTGATGGTGGTGTTGGTGTTGGTATTGTAGATGTTTTATCAACAACAACAAAAGGCTCTTGCAATAATATTTCCGAATCGTCTTGCTGCTCAATGAAAGCATTTATATCACTTTCATTTATATTTTGTTTAATTAATTGTTCTTTAATTATTAATTCTTTATCATTCCTTACAATGGTCCATGTTTTCTCATATTGCGCATTTTCATTTTTAACCGGCTCTTGATTATCGCTTTGTGTCATTTGTTTTGTATGAATAATTTCATCTATTTGATGAAGATTGTGGTTTTCTGGAGTTAAAATAATTTTGTACGGAGTGCCATCATCAGTTTCTTCTTCTTCATCCTCAACTATAACATCGTCTTTGGGCAATTTTGTCGGCGGATCGATTGGTTGATCAACTTCTGCTCCATTAACATCATCTTCATTTTTCTGATTCTCGTTTATAGATGATGATGACTCAACTATGTCATCGTCAATTCTTTTGATTAAAGGACTTGTAGCGCCAAAAATTGATGCAAGGTAATCAATAGCCACATATAAATGTCCCGATGCATTCGAATCGTTCGACTTAACCAATTCTTCAACATTTCCAGCATGCGATTCAGATGCTATTTGCACCGGAGTTATAAATATTTCCGTCGTCTCGTCATCTTTATTTGTGCGCTTTTTATCATCATCCATTACTTATTTTTGTTTGAACGAATTAAGCAAATGTGTTTCTCTCTCTTAAATTTGTTTGCGTACTGCACAAAATTCAATTCTTTCAACTAAAAAATTTTGATTATTATTAAATCAAAATCACTTTTAAATGAAAATTACAGAAAGTTCATAATTCAAAGCTAATAAAGCCTCATGACAAATTTCTCAAAGTAAACTTTCTACGCTACTCTGATTCAAATTGATAGCATAAAAAAAAAATATTCAATTTCAACCATGATAAGGTGCTTCAAGGCAGAAACCTAATGGGCTGTACTATATGAGAAAATATTGTAGAATGTGCTGGCAAATAAGCGGATGTTCAACATGTGGACAAACGAATGAGTGAGTGAGTGAGTAAGTTCCATGCTGTGCCTGCAGGCATCTGCTAAATCAAAATTAATTCTCTGAAATGAGAATGAAAAGAAGAGATAAAAATTGAATATGAAACACGTTAACATACACGCTATAGGGTTCCACTATAAGATACTTTGTATACTCTTTGTATACCGTTGCACAGCTTACAATAAATACATAGTATCTCGTTCTGAGGCAGCTTTTCTTTTTTTTTTTTTGTTTGTTTTTTTTTTTATATAAATGACAACTTTTCTGAAAGGGAAAAAGATTTGGATGCATATATGCAAATAATTTTGAAGCTTATGAATTGTTATAAGTTATTCCAGCTATACATCTAACACAGATGGTTCCAACATACTTCGGACAAGAACAACAATAACAAAAAATGCATCCAATCATAAGGTCTATTGGAAATTCAATAAATGATTTCAACAAGAATTGATTTTTATTTAATTTAAATGGATACTTTTAGATCCCCAAAAAGTGTGAGTTTTCTCTAAATAGAAGTGTAAATTAAGCATAAAGGATCTGCATATCTAAACTCATTTTTCTTGATAACATGGTTCCCAAGAAACTGGATCTGTTTCCAGATAGACAAATGAACGGAAAAATAATGAACAAACGAACTGAATTGTCTCGTCTCTCGTCTGCTTATTATTATTTCTCTTTAAAAGTAATTTTTTGAATCTTATTTTTCGTATGTTCTGGCAAATTTAATATTTCTAGTACTTATTCATAGTAGAGCACAGGATTTAAAGAGAAAACAATATTGCAACAACTAACAATTAGAGCTAGAAAAAAAGTTAACAACATCGTCGCTCTAGCAGTCAATAACAAAATATTGTATGTACATATTGTATGCTTGTACAATATGTTAACCTATACGTATTGTAGTATGTCGTAGCCGTTGTCCATGTTGTTGCCACTATTGTAGAGAACAGAAAAATCAGTCAACATAAGTACGTACGTACTACTACTACTACTACTACTACTATAACTACTACTTCTGGTTGAGTGAGTTATATACATATGTACATATGTACGAGTATAAGTATATACTTCGGTGTCTTTGTTCATGTTTATGTTCACGCACATTGTTGTGTTGTGACACTTGACTGAAGTACTAGACTCGATGCTTCTGTTTTGTCTCTTCAATAGTTTAGTTTATTGCTGCTCTAAAGCTCTGTTTCAATAGATTTTCTTTGTGTCCAAGTTCTAGTCATAATGTTCCATAGTTTGCTTTGCTTTGTTCTCGTCCATGGCTTTCATTTGGTTGCGTGCGTATAAGTATTGTAAATTAATGCAAACAAATCAGTTGACATTTCGCTAATTAAGTTAGTGCCATCGTAGTTGTTGTCGTTACAATTTTTCCTTCACATGGCTATTGCTAAAGTGCTTTTAGTCCTCCTTCCATTCTATCACGCAACCAAGCACAACCACTATACGACGAGTACATTAGATGAAACTTTATACTATTGTACAAACTAGTGAGTCTGCCTTTGATTGATTTATTCGTTTAGACGAGTTTCGTCTGTTATCTGTCTATTTATCCTCTAATTTTGTTTTGTATAGCATCGTTGCTACTAATTGCTGAATCCGCTTAATGATGAAGACCTCAATGATAATTCTAACAGGATATGTACAATATAACTGAAGGTATGTAATAGATTAGATGATTGTGAGTGTTAGATACAGTCATACTGATATAAGTGGTGTAAATATGGCTTATGATTGCTTTTTCTCCCATCTATGTATATGTATATGGATACTTGTTTTTGTTTGTATCTCACATTTAAGACTATAACATAATCTGACATTTTTTACAAAATGAAACATTAATAGAAGGAATACAAACTTCAACTTCAATTGAAATTCTTCTTTTTTATAAAATCGCAAGCAATCAATCAAGTCTCTGAGCTTTTGACTTACCAGTATAAAATTGTTTGTTGGCTTGAAAAAATTATCAAAGTGATCATCATGATGAAATCGGTATCTGTTCATACTAGTATAAAAGACGTTCAATATCTACATACTTCTGGTTGCTTCTTAAACGATTATTAACATCTATAATATGTAATAACAATAATAATATTAAATTCAAAATTAAAACTCAATTTTATATACAAACCAATTTCTTCATTTTATATAAAACGACTAATTATGTGTTTTCTTCAGTTGCCTTTTGCAATATGTATATTGATGTGCTAAACGTAAACCCATCCAACATCCAATATCAGAAAAGAGTTTCATTTCATTCCACAAGTTGATTGATAACTTCTGTGATACCCTTATGTTCAATAAGATTCTGAAATTTGTAAACATAGATATAGTAAATTGCATTTATAAAAACTTTTCTTACTTTGTTTTTAACTTTTTCACAAGGTGTCGCGAATTCAAAAGGAACCATCAAAAATCTCTGAAAATAAATGAATATACAATATAAATAAAATGTTTACTGATTTCCTTCCTTTGTAATTGTCTAATCTTAATGTTTTTTAGTTGAATGAAAGGTATGCAATCTTTCGGTGAAATCAAAACTTGAAATTTGTAAAGCATCCATAACCATTTGTCTGTCATATGAAGAAAGAAGAACATTTGCATACCAGCGGAATTTAATAACTTGGAATTTAATGATACATGAATGCAGATGACACAAACTCAAATTAACTAAGTTCTCTATCTTTTTCCATGACTTTCGTTAATAAACCTTTAAAGTCAAGCTTTGTGAAACTATAAACGAAATGCTCTAGGAAATGAGCTGATTACATACTTTTTGGTCTCTAATAAATTTGCGCAATATGATGCGAATTTTACTAACATGGGTTGCATCCTTTGATCCAATAGTTGATTTATCGAAGTGCTCAACTGTCAACTGATTACCAACACTTTAAGAAACATGAATTACATTAAAAATTACCAGAAGTTCTTTGTGATTTAAATCATGTTGCGTTAGATCAATAAAACCTGAAATATTCTGTGTCACTTGTTCATGATGACAACGAGCATACATGTCGAATTCTTTGGAAAGTATTTATGACTAATTGGTTTTATGGTCGGATCCACTTATGTTACAAACTTCAAGACAAACTCAATAATAGTACTATTCGCTACGTGACGAGCAGAACAATTGATTCAGCAAAACTGAGTGGGTCAAAGAATTTGTATTATTTATTAGTTTGCTTATAATTTGATTAGTAGTAGCCTCTATTAATTATAAAAATGGGCCAAGTGCGAGTCAGACTCGTACACGGAGGGTTCCGTACAAGATTTGGGTTTGTATGGGAGATAATCCCCTAGTGGTCCGATTTGACTGATTCCAACAAATGTACCGTGCCTATTGTCACAAACTTATTGTGTCTAAATTTCAGTTCAATAGTCCAAAATATAAAATAACAACAACAACAAAATAATAATAACCTGAATTTTAATGGAGGTTTGTATGGAAGGTACCCTCCTGAGTGGTCCGATCAAACTGAAATTTCGACAATATAAGTTTTTGATGTATAGCCACCAACAATCCAAATTTCAAGATCGTAGAATTACTGGATCCAAAATGTTTCCTGTATGGGGACCCCTTTAAGTTTTTGAAAATATTTTAGTTTTAGTATTTGTTGCTGATGCCCGGATAGAACTTCATATTCTCTAGCTATTGCGGTTTTTTGAGATATGACACGAGGACCGACGGACGGACAACAAAGTTTCTGCAAATAGGGTTCATTTTGGTACCATTTGTGTTCGGAACCCTAAAAAGTATTAACTTTGTTTTTCATAAACAATTTCACCCAAAATGTTGAAGTATTTTGTTATTGTTATTTGTGTTACCTTTTGACTTTGGATACACAACAGATTTTTACTTTTGCCTTGGAACTATAATATTATATTCAAAACATTTTCCAATATGAAGCATTTTATATGCTTAGAGATTTTGTTGCAAATATTTTTATTAAACCAAATAAATAGTTTATTGTTGTATAATTTTTCATGAGTTTACAAACTTTTTTTAATGCTTATATTGTCAAATATGTTGGAATTTTTTGAAGTAAGTGTATTTTATATAGGTACAACAACATTTGTCGTGGTAAATGGAAGGTGAGAGTGTATTTAATTGGTTCAATTAGTACAAGGACTCAGGTGGTTACCTAGGCTATCGTTAGGGTCTTCCATGCTTATGTTACGATCAAAGGCGAATGCTGAAACTAAGAACAAATCAAAGCAATTGGCTTAGTCGTAAAGCTACTAGGTGAACTCACCTCTGTACTGAACTGACTCCTTAGAATAATTCAAGAAAAACAATTTGTTTCGCTTAACTTGAGCAGTAATGCTATGAAAGAGCTATCAAAAACAACTAATTACAAGGCTAAATAAACAAATCAAACTTTAAAAAGAAAAAAGAAAAATAGACAAACTTGGGTAAGTTACGCGCCATTAAAGACGCTTAACCACAGTCTCACAAAAACTTACCCAATCAACAGGAAAGAAAATAGAAATAGAAAAAATTATAACTAAAAGAATGTAAAAGATAGAAAAGAAAGAAAAAAAAAAATATACCTACACTAAACTTAAAACAAAGTGCAAACATAAAAATAAAAGTACAACAAAAAAATAAAGACATGAAAAAATAAGGAAAGTAAGTAGCAAGACACCAAAACCATGTAAAAGAAACGACAGAACCAAAGCTAAAACAACAAAAAATGAATGGGAAAAGAATAGGAAAGGCAAAAAAAAACAACTTAGTATTTGGATATAGTAGAATAGAACTTTGGCAAGTCACCGAGTGAAAGTTCGACTATCTTCTTCTCTAGAATTTTTTTGTTTTTGTTTTTGTGTTTTTTTTTTCTATATGGTACTGACCTCCCCCAGTTATTGCAACCAAGTTTGTTTGTTAATTTTTAGTATATGTTCTTGGAGAAGAATAGCTCGGAGTATTTCAATTCAGCTTAGTTCAGTTCAGTTTAGAATAGTTTGGTGCCAGACTCAAGAGTATTGTTTGCCAAGTCGCCCAAACAATTGTAAAATGGTTTTAATTTAGCCAAAAATACTTTAGAATAGTCACTGCAAGCAATTTTCTCCATGTTGTATGTAGTATTTTATACATTTGCGAAGTGTGTGAAAAAATTTTAATAAAAAACAAATACAACACCTAAGTATTGATTGCAATTTTCTGGGTTTCACCTAAGTTAACATACTGTATGTTTTTACATATGTAAGGAATATCCTTAGTAAGTAAGTAATTTTAGTTGCAATTTGTATGATAATACAATATAATAATCATAAGATTATGTTTCAATGATCATTCAAATTAATTGTGAATTGAATGGTAGAATAGCCATTACACCATTACGATTTGATGAATTGTATACCAAGAGAAGTGACAACCTTAAAGATAAAAACAGAAAATCTTGCGCTCTTAAATTCTTAAAGTTCTTAAAAATTTCATGGTAAAATACACTTTAGGATCAAAGACCTTTTCTTTTTTTTTTTTGAGATAATGTTATCTATCTGTCCTCAAGAACCATGAATTGAAAATTAAACTAGAATTTAAGTTTGTTGCATAATGTTTAAAATCTCTGATATAGAATAAGTATAAGGACTCTGTGCAGTACTTTTTTTTTTTTTTTTTGTGTGTGTGTTAATTTCGGGATCCAAATATATGGTACATTATACTTTATGGGATCTACAATGCTTGATTCGAAGTGTTACAAACATCAGATACAAATATTAATACACATATCACTTAAGTGTGTAAAGTATATAACAAGTTTCAGACAAAGTTTTTCCCCCAAAATAATAGAAAAAAAAAAAAAAACAAAAGCAAACAACAACAAAACTGCAAATAGCCATACGAAATAGTTTTACCTAAAATCCAAAAACAATGAATATGCGTGGTTGGTTTAAATAAAGAACAAAAAAAAAAAAAAAAGGAGAGAATATTGTATCCAATGATTCACAGTAGAGCCAAGCCAAAGTCTTCTCTTCTTTTGTTAGAGAAGAGTCGAAGTCCGTGTCAGCGATGTTACTAAACTAAAGTTTTTGGCGTTTTGGTACAAAACTTGATATGACTGCACTGCCGCCGTTTAGCCCTTCGAAACGTTTAGTGTGACA
Source organism: Amiota minor (assembly GCA_037043295.1). NCBI lineage: Eukaryota > Metazoa > Arthropoda > Insecta > Diptera > Drosophilidae > Amiota > Amiota minor. The sequence continues at coordinate 531,061 of JBAMAW010002161.1, read as the reverse complement.
ACAACAACAACAAAAACAACAAACTACGAAAACATCTACTACTATTACTCTAAAGTATATATTGTAGTTTGTGTGTATATAAGTAGGTTGTTCTCTAGCCTCAGGTTCTAGTTAAGCTCAACTAAGCTTAGCATACACTGAACACTGTCTGTCGTACGTGACATATACACCCACGTAACTGCACTGAGTCGTGAGTCCTGAGTCCTGAGTCCTGAGTCCACCAACCTCGTACACCGCATCGGACTCTATACTCTTTAGTACTACTACTACTACTACTACTACTACTTTGGGTTACAATAAAAATTTGTTAAAATAGCTTTACATTGTTTGACGCTTTGTGAAAAGTAACTTGTGGGTGATAATGCTAAAGTTGCATAGCCATTACGATGTGATGGTAATACCAAGTGAAAATATACTACTACTATATACTTACCATATACATAGTACATACATACATACATACATACATACATACATACATAGATACTATACTAGCTCAAAACGATTAAAAGTTTGTATATTTTTTCATAAAGAACGTCAGTTTAGCTTTGCATATTTAAAGATGTTTGAAGAGTTTTGGTTTTGTCAATGGCTTAACTTAAGGCGAGATCAACAAATGGCTCATCTGATTTATCTGTTTCGTGTGAAAGTATTGTAGATAATGCCTAACTAAGTAGATCAAACCTCATAATATTTTTCCACAATGGCATTACCAAGTTTAATCTCGATTATCTGGACTTCTATCAATTAGGAAAATCTGCTAACCGAGGTGCAGAGTGATTATTGAAAGAGAGAGAGAGAGAGAGAGAGAGAGAGAGAGAGAGAGAGAGAGAGAGAGAGAGAGTATGATTATTAACCGGGACATAGAGTGTTTATAGAAAGACGCTGTTGGCCGAGATGTAGAGTGATTACAAAAACACACTATTAACTGGGATGCAGAGTGATTATAGAAAAACAATATGTATTAACCGGGATGAAGAGTCGTAATAGAAAGAGACTCTCTATTAACCGGTATGTAGAGTGATTATGGAAACAGACTATTAAGCGGGACGCTGTAAATGTTTCATTTTAATGTTCAAATGGGTGGTCCTAGTGGCCCGATTCCGCTGGTTCTGACAAATGTCCTTCGCCTGTCTTAGACACTGATAATGTCCAAGTTTCAGTTCGATAGGGCAAAAAACAAAAAAGTTTTTCTAATAAGGACATGAATTCAAATGGGTGGTTTGTATGGAGGTCCGATTGGGCTGGTTCCGACAAATGTGTTGCGCCTTTCTTGGAAAATGATAGTGTCCAAGTTTCAATTTGATAGGACAAAAAAATAAAATAGTTTTTTTTAATAAGAACGCGAATTCAAATGGTTGGTTTGTATGGGAGGTACCCCTCCTAGTGGAAATATTCGGCTGGCTCCGACAAATGTACTGCATATGGTAAGAAAGGTTCGTGCAAAATTTCAGCTCTCTAACTCAAAAACTGAGGGACTAGTTTGCATACATACAGACGGACAGACGGACATGTCTTAATCAATTCGTCTAATCGAGTTGTTCAGGAATATATATACTTTATGTGGTTGTTTTTGTCTTCTTCTGCCTGTTACAAACTTCATGACAAACTTATACTACTATTCAATTCCGTGAAGATATAAAAATAATAAATAAAATAAAGAATTAATAAAAGTCTCATATTGGAAAAAGGGTAATCGCTGATACACTGAATCTTACATTTATCGTGACAATGTGAAAATTAGAAGGCCCCGCACTTTCACTATGTCTATGTTTAGGGTCCCTAACGAGGTTTTATTTTTATTTCAATAAAAATATCTTAAAGAACAATCAGTTTTGTATCATTAAATTTGTCATACTACATTGCAGTATATTTTTATTATAACCAACTTTTAGTCTCCTTCCCGCATGAACCATGAACCATAATGCATCATGCAATGGGCATTAAACGTTGAGAAGAGAAAAATCTCAGTCTTTTGGTTTAATTTTATGCTTTGTTGCTATTAGCAAAAGTGCAAACAGGGGATGGAGAAACTAAAGAGATAAAGTTATCTAAAACACTCTATACTTGCAAGTGACTGACTAATAGAGAGATATATAAATACAATATATACAATACATATCCATATGTAGGTATTTGTGTGTGTGTGTGTGTGTGTGTGTGTGTGTGTGTACGCAATTACAGTGCTTTCGCTTTGGCGGAAATTGCATTAATAAAGTGTCTGCCGACTTGAACTGAGCACAAACTATAATGCCAACAACAATAACAAAAATAACAACTCTAAGTGAAACAACAACAAGAACTGAGAACTCAGAACTTTTGCTGATGAAGTTGGCTTGAGCACATTTGAAATATTGTATCTGCGCGACAAGCAAACGACGGCTGCGTATTGAACACACACACACAAACTCACACATGGGAGTCTTGTTAGCACTCATAGATACTTACATACACACACACACACACTTCAGATATTGTACATGTACATGCAAGCAGCCTAACCAATTTTAATGGCAGCTTTGCGTAGCGGTCGACGGCAAAAGTCCTACCGATGACGACGATGAAGTTACTTCAATTGATGTCGTGACGCACTTCATTACACAAACCACCTCTTAAATACATATACATATATATGTATATATGCAACACTTACACATACTTATCATAATACATATGTGTACATATTTACAATTATGGACAGAATAATAAGTGGGAATATTGACAAGTTTGACATTTTGGTGGATATTTGTCGTCAATGACTTTTGTTTCGATGTTCCAATGGTTTTAGAATATTGCTTTGTTTTTAGAGCATTTTGAATAAAAAAAAAAAAAAACAGAGAGGGTTTCATAATGTAACCGAGAAATTATAGCCTGCCTTGCTTAGCTTTCGCCATTTGCCTTTCTTCGGGAGTTCAGCGCTTCATTCACCTCCTTTCTAGGCTCTTGCATCAACTGATGGAAATAAAAAAAAAAAAAAAATTAATACATATTACAATTTTTGACTAGATTTTTGTTTGGTATTTTTTCAACTTGAATAGGCATTTCATTTTCCAAGCCATTGTATTGTAGTTTCATGACACGAAGGTGTGCTTATTATTTTGTCCATTAGTGTATATGTATCTACATGAGTGTATCTGGGAGCGCGTCTCAGTAAGTGGCATGTGTGTCTGTATCTGTGTCTGTTCTTGCATTTGGGTATTGTTAATATTGCGCGATTGCAAGACAGAATTCGAGTTTAGTTAAGTTCAATCGAGTGTCAAACGGCTTAAAATTTTGCTGACTTTGCTTTATATGTACGACGATACATATGCATATGCACAAACACACACACGCATTACACTTATATGGAGTACAATCTCGCTAACATCCGACTGTCAAATAAATAGATTTAACATTCAGATTCAAGTCTGTTGAAGATTGCTACCGTACAATACATAGTAAGTATATTAAGTATGTTCCCTAGCAAAGAATTGGACAATTACAAAAAGTTGTTGTCCCGTAACTTACATTAGTGATCAAGCTATAGAAAAGATTTTTCAAGGTGCTGAAGTGTTTACAGAGGACATTCTCTTTATTCTTTAGCTTTACAGGGAGAGTTCAAGATTTGGCAACAAATTATGAATAATATCCCAAAATCTCCAGCAATGGTCCTGCAAAATATTAGAACTCTGTGCCAATTGTTGTGCACATTTCCTAATTACTTACTTCACTGCACTGCCAAGCGATTTTTCTCAACTTCATGTCGAGTTAAGACATATCCTTGCAGTAGAATGTCAGAAGATCTGTTAAATGGTCTAGTTTTAATGCACATCCATCAATATATTGCGTCCCAAAATGTACATTTTTTACTTAATCATATTTTAATACATATAAGTCCGGCCCCTTCTGTCAACATTTCAAACATATAAATAAACCAGGACTCACCGTCCTCCGTCACCACCTCCGATACAATACAAGTCACCACGCACCACTGGTTCTATGAATTGATAATTTAATAATAATATCTAAATTATAAATATTGTAAATAAAAAGCATTGAAACATTTTTACGGTTAATTCATTTGAACTCATTTTCCGAGTGTTTCATTTTATATACATAAAATTTATGTTTGGCACTTTGGATGGCAGCAGCTAATTCTTATGGGATTTCTTTGTCATTACATAAATGTACAACTAGTTCGTGCATCTGTATGTAATGTAAGTGCATACATTGATTTGAAAGCATAATTTACAATAAAAATTCACTGGCGACGATGTCATGTCATGTCATGTCATTTGATGTGTGTTGTTAATTATGATGTGCATATTTACAAATCCCAAGGCCTAAACAAACTTAAGGACAACGTGGCTTTATACATTTTACTATATTCATAAAGCAATCTGATAATGTTTTTTTTGTTGTTGTTGTAACTTGGAAATGGCTTCAATTAGCGTCTTGATGACTACGATGGATATACATATGTAGTGATGCTTACATATCCGAGATATCCGAAGCTCTATATTAAAAAAAAAACTCAGACAGACAGATTAGTAAGACGATAGAATGATACAAAAAAAAAAAAAAAAAAAAAAGAGAGAGAGAGAGGGACACAGAGGTGCATAGACATAAACAGGACACCAGCGTAAATTGTGCTAATTGAAGCGTTTAGAACAAACATGAACTCTACTCAACACAACTTGACATAGTAGATTTCAACTTGGATTTTACTTTGAGATGAATGAATGAAAAGCCAGCTAAATGTTGGTAGCATATAAAAATTATATGTAATTATATTATGATGAAAATAATAATGATGATGATAATGCTGATGATTGTGATGCTTCTACGTGAGTCGGAAGACTGACTGACTTAACAACTGACTAAGGCAAAGAGTAGACACAAATAACATTTAAAATGATGCACGTTCGTTGAAACTGAAGAGTGCAAAACTAAGGTCCAACAATGTATCATATATGTGTAATACATATACATACATATAAATGTGATGTACAAGCATATGATTGCTACGTGCGAGTGCTTTTAGTAGAGACTGAAAGACTAAGACTTAGACCAGACTTTTGGTATGAGTACATGAGTCTACAACATAACAAGTTAAGGAAGCATTCAATGTGGTTATGAGAAATGCAGAATGAGTTTAGTTAATGTATAAAATTGGTTTGATCTGAGTTAAGGCAACAACTGAGTTAAGTAAGTTCAGTAGACTTCAATTGAGTTGAGTGCAGTCAGTGTTCTTCATTCATTCATTTGTTTATTTACTTAAAACTATTATATTCACTTACTGATACTCCAGGCTGGCTGCCAATAACAGAGAGAGAGAGAGAGAGAGAGAGATCCGAGACCTGAGACATTATTTAAATTGTCACTGTGGACTTAAAGCTGCTTGATATCTTGAAGTTGTTAAGTTTATTATAAAAAATATGGTGAGTATAGACTAAGAGCATAATATACTTATCGAATCGATTCTGCTGTCAAGTCTTGAAGTATCATCAGCCTCATCATGTTGATGTAGCCTACAAAGATTTTGACATGATTTGGAAAATTGTCGACAATCCGATGGGTATTTCTTAAATTTTAATTTGATATTCAGTTGAGTTCTTATTCAAATATTTCAGTAATACATCTTCTATTGTAGTTCATAAAGAATGAACAAAATACTTATTTAGAAAGTGTCGTATAGTAATTTTTGTGTGTTCTAGCAAAATCTACTTACCCAATTTTATAAATGTCTCTTGATTACAGAATTCCAATCAGTATTGTTATCTTTACACCACTCTATAGAAAAACAAAAACAGCAATTGCAATTGCCTTGTACTTCTTGAAAGGCAGGCCCATTTTTGCGGAACATCTTGCATTGAAATCGTGAGCAGACACAGGCAATGAGAAATTTGACATTGTTTTGCAATTCTGCCGATTGGCTTTGGCATTAATCCACTTACGATACCCTACCATCAACTTTCCTTTCAGTTAGCAGTTATGCATCTTGATGAAATCTCTTCTCTTGGAGTGGGAATCAATTAAAATTATTAATATTCATATCACTTATTAATCAATATTTCTTACTTAGTCATTTGCATTCATCACTTCACATCATCAAAAAAAAACAAAAAAAAACAAAAAAACACAAGAAGAAAAGCATTGCATTTCACAAATGTTACACATACAAATGTACATACAATGTACATGTATTGAAATTAATATAATTAAAAAAAATAATTGACATTTTAATATTTGCAAATCCACAAATTCCTTCGGACGCCATGCATTCGTCAGCTGATCAAGTAATTCCGAGGGAAGCTTTGGTGCTGCCATATTTCTGTTCTAGAAGAAAATCCTATACAATAATTTGCAATACCACAACAGCTGATGATATTCATGTTGCATTGTCAAACACTGGACTGACTTTTGGTCACGTAAGAAGAAAACGTTACGCATTGGTTCATGTCTGTGGTTTCTATGAACATCCTCTAGATTTGTACACTAGATGGCTGATGATCGGAAATATTGATATTACTTTGCTAGCGCATGACCAAAAGGCTGTGATTCGTGTCTAAGATAAATAAGTGAAACCTGATGATCGAAAATGACGAATAACCAAATATGTTTTTGTGAATGTAATTTGTGATATCTCAGATAAATTATTTATTTACAGGATATATATAGGATATACGATACGTAAGATGGAGAAACGGGACACGTATTACAAGAAATTTCATATTGTCGCCAAATTTATTATTTATTATTTATTTATTTACAGGATTTGGTCATGTTTACCATGTGGAACTTATCACTTTTATTTCCTTTGTAAAACAGGGCACATCAATAAAATGTTTCACATAACGTGAATTCACTGATTTTCCTATAAATATGATTTTAACTCTATGATTTCTAGATTTCCAAGGAGTTAGTTTTTTTTTTTTTTTAATGATTTTATGCCCCAGAACCGAGGTTTTATTAGCAAAGTATGTCAGACTCCGCACAATTTTATGCTGGTAATTCTTTCGTTAAGTTTTTCCAAAATTGGTTTTTATTAGACAATTTCCCTACATATTTTAAGATTTCCGATTCCATGTCTTTTTATAAAGTTGCCAATTGAACAATTTTTCTTTTTTCCTTTCCTGGTAACAAATATTGAGTTAAAAATTGGGGATAAAATGTGTGTAACCAGAATCGAGGTACGTAAGTACTGCGGTACTTCTATATTTTCGGTGCTACACTATAAGATTTTCTGATTTAGTATCATAGGATAGGATAGTATAGGAGAGGAGAGGAGAGGAGAGGAGAGGAGAGGAGAGGAGAGGAGAGGAGAGGAGAGGAGAGGAGAGGAGAGGAGAGGAGAGGAGAGGAGAGGAGAGGAGAGGAGAGGAGAGGAGAGGAGAGGAGAGGAGAGGAGAGGAGAGGAGAGGAGAGGAGAGGAGAGGAGAGGAGAGGAGAGGAGAGGAGAGGAGAGGAAGAGGAGAGGAGAGGAGAGGAGAGGAGAGGAAGAGGAGAGGAGAGGAGAGGAGAGGAGAGGAGAGGAGAGGAGAGGAGAGGAGAGGAAGGATAGGATCGCCCAATTGATTGTTTGAATTGAGTGATCGAATGAATATACAACTTTATACAGATGATAATAGTCATTCTTTCAAAGTTACCTTATTGATTCTTTATCAGTTCGATTTCACTCCATTAAACAGATAAGGTAAACTTCCTTAGTTCGTGTAAAAGATTTAAAGAGTCCTCGAACATATTGTTTTGTAAGGATTTGTTTGATTTCCTTTGTGAATAGAAAAAAAAACCTGCAGGTGGCTACTTCCATATGCAACAAATATACACATATTACCACCATACACTGTAAACCATACAGTGTCTACAAAAACCAAACAAACAAAAAGAGGATAAGAGGAATACAAGTAATGTTTTAGTGATTTTTTCTGTGCGGCAAAAAAAAAAAAAAATAAAAAACGGAAAAAAGGGTTTTTGTGGTTATGGGAAAAATTTTCGTTTCATTTCGTTTCGTTTTTTGGTTTTTTATGACTAAAACGCGCTGCAGAGCGCAGTGAAAATGTTTTTGGCCAACATGGCGCATGGTTTATTGCTTTTTGTGTGTTAAACAGCAAAAGAAAGGATGAATGAATGGATGAACAGAACAGAAAGTGCAATAAAGTACAACAACATGGAACCACCGAAGGCAACAATTGAAAAACAAAGAAAGGAAGAAATAATTCAGCAAAAAACAATCTATAAAAAAGTTAGAGAAAAGTAAGAAAACATAAACTAAATAAAAACACCAAAGATTTAATATTATATAATATATACGAGGTGTGACAATTAAGTAACGGGACTGGTCTGTAAAACATACTTTATTGAAAACTTATTACAAATAACAATTAATCTCCTTCAACATACTCCCCTTCCCTATCAATACACCGCTGCATGCGAGTTTTCCACTGGTTAAAGCAGTGCTGAAAGTCACTAAGTGTTAGACTCCTTAGCAGGTCTGCCGTTTTTGCTTTTACCTCTTCAACCGACTCAAAACGTGTTCCCTTCAACGAACTTTTGATTTTGGGGAACAGGTAGAAGTCGCAGGGAGCGAGATCTGGTGAATACGGTGGGTGTTCGAGCACGGTAATTGATTTTTTCGCTAAGAACTGCTTCACAGAGAGTGCATTGTGCGCTGGCGCGTTGTCCTGATGCAGAATCCAGGATTTGTTGTTCCACAGGTCTGGTCTTTTTTTTCTCACTGTCTCTCTGTCTACATTCGACATGTCTGATATCATCCGAAGACTCAAACGCCTGTCTTTCCGAACAATTTCATTAATTTTTTGAACGTTTTCTGCAATTCTTGATGTCACAGGGCGTCCAGTCCGTTCCTCATCATCAACTTCTTCCCGGCCCTCAGAAAATCGTTTGTGCCATTCGAAAATTCTAGTACGTGACATGCAGTCATCACCAAACACATTTTTTAGCAATTGAAAACACTCACTTGGAGGTTTTTTTTAATTTTACGAGAGATTTTAAATTAATTCGCTGCTCGATTTTTAAACTAATCATTTTTCCGGCACTTCTATTACACAACACTTTACTCAAACGAGGTTTAAAAGCAAACTAGACTAGACAGAGAGGCGGGATCAAGTGGATTCTGCGCAGTAGGAATCAAGGTCACTCACCATCCATCCCCACTCTTAAAGCTAAAGACAGACGACTGTGGTATACTCAGTCCCGTTACTTAATTGTCACACCTCGTATATATTTTATTTTTTTTTTACTAATCTCAAATTCTCCTTGTATTGATTGTGTTTTGCCTGAAAATGCGATTTTTAAATGAAAATCATTTGAAAAATGCATTCAATTTTGGCTGAAAATTTAGAATTTTTGTTTTTATTTTTTTTATTTTTGTGCATGGTTTTGCAAAAACTTAATACAGAAAAAATGAATATTTGCCTTTAAAAACTAAACAAAATAAGTATCGTTATTATCGACATTAAAAAATAAAAACCAACTAAATTGGTTGAAAATTACGGGCAGTAGAGAGAAACGTATTATAGTTTTTTACCACTTTGTTTTATATACGTCCATACATACAAGTTTCTAGATACACTCGGAGACATTTGCAACAAAATTTATTTCAACTCATAAATACACTTCTCTATCTAAACAGTTGAATGACTTTTCATATTTTTCATTACTTATTTATTGTATATTCAATTGGTGCACATAATATTACAAAGATACTTGACTCTCTACTATCTAAACATAGTTCAAACGGCAGAAACTTTAATAGAAACATTATGCCCAGACATCGAACATTTCCACGAAAGGGACTTTCATTGGCTTTGTTTTAGAGCAATAGTTTCACCTAGGAATGGCACTGTTAATGAAATATACAATTTGAGTATACAAAAGTTTCCGGCCAGGTTTAAAATTATAAATCAATTGACACCGTAACCAATTTCGAAAACGCAGTAGCATTTGAAATTCACTGAACCACTACTCCGGGCGGTCATGAATTAACATTAAAAAACGGACCACCACCACCACACATGCTTTTGAGAAATTTAAGCCTTCGTAGCATGTGCAATATGTCGAGGCTATTGATGGACAATTTAATGGTAGCGACTATTATCACTGGCCCTGCAGTCGATCAGTTGGCTCATATTCGTACGATACCGTTGATCCCTAGCAATTTCCCAATTGCGTTCAAGTGACTTCCATTTCCGGTGAAAACAATTAATACACCTTCGTTTTAATAGGAATTGACCTACGAAAAGAATGCATTGCTGTACTCAGGGGCCCATCGGCCCCACAAAATATCGGCTACACATCAAATATTGTGTAAAGGAAAGCTCCAAGCCCATTCCCATAAATAACACATAATATTGGTAACATATCCTTATCTTACCTGCTCAATTGAAGCCGCTGCCGGTCTGCCGCTCTGCCGCTGGTGATGTGGTTACTACCAAAAATTTACGTGAAGTACTAATTTATAAATTTCGTTTGATTTCAACTAGAAAAGTAAAATTCTTAAGTTTTTTGTCCATGTGCGTATGTATTTGCATATTCTTCATATTGATAAAAATTTTCCTTGACTGCATGCAATATTAATTATAATATTAATTAATTAATTTAACGGATTTTCGTAAACAAATTGTTGAACGGAAATATGCAGTTGGAACGAGGCATCAACTTGGACAGCACTGGCAGCACTTGGACTTCAATTTCAAGATAACCTGGCAGCACTGTTCCGATAAACATATGGTGTATGGCAGTTTGATCGGTTTGCTAGTGAGGGTACCTACCATACAAACTCCCATTAAAATCTGGTACGGAACCCTCCGTGGCCCATTTTTAGTTTTTAGTATTTGTTTTTTTTTTTTTTTTTTAATTTTTCTTTGTATAGATAATTTTCGCTATTATTTTTATTATTTTGTTTTATATAATTTTGGTTAACAAATGTTTCTATACTCTATCTACATACGCAATAAAATTTGTTGGTGGTAATAAAAATTCTGTAACAACAATATATATATTGTATAATATATTATTTATTTTTTAAGGGAATTGCCTCATATCGCTGTGTGCAGTTTATGCGCTTGAAAAATGAACTAAAATGAAATGAACTACAAGCGAAGCACGAATACAATGACGACATCTATTGTATGTGCAAATATTTGTATCGTTGGATGGCAACAACGATTTGCGCAAATATTTGTATAGTGTATTCCCTGCCTTTAGTTTCTTAGTATTGGAATTCATATTCATGTCTTTCTCTTTCACCACGCGACACACGGCACAAGGAAACTTAATTAATTAAAAGCATAGTATTTTTTATTGAAAAACTATATAAAAAAAAGGTAAAAAAAATTGATTAAATTTAATATATATAAACCAATTTACGGTATACATATAAAATAGCAATTATAAACAATGCCAAAAACACGATCTCAAACAAGAGCGGAGAACGCATCTAATACGCGTAGCACTGCGTCCGTTGATGTCCCCGTAGATGGTAAGCGTATTAACAGACAACAAAGAAATTTACAACAAATATTAATCGTCCAACACAATCCGGCAACAGCTGGTGCTGCACCAACAGCTGCGCAAATGGCACCCGGCGTTGGCATGCCAGGCGTTACTGGTCTGAACGTAATGCCACCAATCCATTCGGATGTACGCTTTAAAGAACTACCATTCTATGATGTCCTTGGTACACTATCACCATTATCATTCGTGTTCCGTGACACTAATCGCTTTCGAGAGGTAGAAATTCGATTCAAAATAACGTTTCCAGGAATAAGAAACATCTATTCGAATCGCGCCATACGTAGAATTCCGGGAAGTGTACACCAAGTGCTCATGAGGTTCGCACCTTTAGAAACTTCTTCCGAGCAAGAGGATTGCTTTCCACCAGAGTTAGCTGTTAAAGTAAACTCCAGGATTTGCCATTTGTCGGAGTTACAACCGCTTCCAATAAATGTCACAAGATATGTGTGGATTTCGTCAACAGTGTTTAACACCATAACTGTAAGATTCAGGCAGGATTATAATCGCAGCTATTGCGTTGCCATTTTCATGGCAATAAAACTACCATGTGCAGAGGCATTGCAACGCTTGATAGGCAAAGGAATTAACCCGGCTGAGTGTACTCGGGAATTAATTAAAGAAAAATTTGCCCAAGATGCAGACTGTGAAATCGCCACATCTGTTTTCATGGTATCAATTAATTGCCCATTGAGTAAATTAAGGATGTCGCTACCATGCCGTGCCACCACATGCACTCATTTCCAGTGTTTTGATGCAGATTTTTATTTGCAAATGAATGAGCGTACACCAAAATGGATTTGCCCAGTGTGCGACAAACATGCGAATTACGCGAATCTCGTAATTGATGGATATTTCCAAGAAGTGCTCCAATCAGATTTGCTTAAGGCAGATGACACGGAAATCCAGTTACACCCAGATGGCTCATGGAGTACTAAAGCTGTCGACACTACATCGGAAATCGTTATTGACTGATTTGGACGTGGTGGACCACAAACGTAGCCCAAATTTAAATTTAGTGGGGCAGAGGTCGCTTAGTATAATATAAGATGAGCTTTGCCATAAATAGCAGACCTAATTTTTTTTTGTAATGAATTGTATTGGCAATACCTCATGCCACATTAATTTGTTACTATTGTTTGTGGTCACTCCTCATGCTGTAAAATCTCTACTAACTTGCAAATTCCAAAATATTTTTGTTACCTTAAAAGATTTTTATTTTGTTTTTTTAATGAAATTCAAGAGATCTATAATATATGTATATATATATATATATATAATATGGATAATATGTCATCTAGATCGAGATCAGCATGGAAGCATTCTGTCTTATATCCCGCGAATTTCAAATTCCTTGATAGAACATCGGCATGTGCCTTGCTTTTAGAGAAAACTAAAGCCTTATCATTACGGCGCATCTTATCTAAAAACTTTTTTAACTAAATAATAAAAGATTTCATAACATATTCCATCTCAAATGTCTTATTTCTACTAACAAATCTGTATTTTTGTTCATCATCCGACATGATTTCAATTGTTTGAGTTACATGTGTGGCATCCCATTCAAGAGATGCAATACAAATTTGTATTGGATTGTTCATATAAATCTGCGCCATTTTAAGGACACCTGGTGGGCAAGTGGTTGCTGTCATAACTATCTGGCGATTTGGATGTACAACTAGCATCACTTTGTGTATATCGGGCTCCAAACCCACCACCAACAGCACATCGATATCGTCAAGAACCAGAATATGAGATAGTTTTAGCGTAAATAACATTTGCTTCAACGAGAGCATAAAATTCGACTGGTGTGCAAATAAGAATTTCAGCTCCAAAGTTATCTATGTATATTTTGCGTCTACCGCCACCATAGACACATGCACTGCAAATAAGAAGAAAATTATTATTCGAGACTTAGGCGCATTCATGTAACAATAAGCCCAATTGAGGCAGCAGCGACTAATGTAGTCTGGTCTTATTCAATTATAGAAAGGAAACATTTTGCACTTACGCTTTCATGTCACGAAATTGATATTTCTCAACTTCATATTCGTTCAGAAATCCGAGCTCCCTGGTTGGAGCTAGCACCAGAACTGTTGGACCGTGACGTTGGTCGCGTGATACCGCCTGAGAATCCGCATGTATCATCCCTGGAAATAAGTATGCCAAGGTCTTTCCGCTGCTTGGCGGCGCTATTCCAAGCATATCGTTTCCCTTTAATAGAATCGGTCAAGCGTGACATTGAAACGGCAATGGTGCCGTGAAGATTTTTTTTATGATTTCTTCCAAAAGTCCACATCGGCTTGGGAATTTCATTGTTATTAACGCCATCTTTGTTCTCAAACATATAAGATGATATAGTATTATTGTCCTTAATAGGAAGCCGTTCTAATTCAATCGTGGATAAATCTGTCACCTCATGATTTTCAATGTAAAAGTCTTTAAACAATGTGGAGCAGTTTCGCGATTTCAGATTGCTTGCTTTCTCCTAAAGTTAATGTGGATTTAGACGAGTTTAAATGTCTGTCAAATAAAAATGTAATTATCAGAAACTTACAGATTTCTTGTAGACGGTAATCGAATCGGAAAGGGGTGGTTGAATTACCGATTCTTCATCATGCTCTTCGAATTCATACCGAGGCTTTTTTGCGCCGTAGAAACCGCTTTGACGTCCACGTTTAGCATATGCAGTTCCACTATTACCAGATGAACTAATAACACTTTGTAGACGCCCACCATTATCATATTCGCAGCCATCGTAACCGTGGGAACCACTTCCAACATTATGATAGGAACCACTGGAAATTCCGCTCTGAAGGCCACGGTTAGCATATGCAGTTCCACTATTACCACATGGGCTAATAACACTTTGTAGACGCCCACCATTATCATATTCGCAGCCATCGTAACCGTGGGAACCACTTCCAACATTATGATAGGAACCACTGGAAATTCCGCTTTGACATCCACGTTTAGCATATGCAGTTCCACTATTACCACATGAGCTAATAACACTTTGTAGACGCCCACCATTATCATATTCGCAGCCATCGTAACCGTGGGAACCACTTCCAACATTATGATAGGAACAACTGGAAATTCCGCTCTGAAGGCCACGTTTAGCAAATGCAGTTCCACTATTACCACATGAGCTAATAACACTTTGTAGACGCCCACCATTATCATATTCGCAGCCATCGTAACCGTGGGAACCACTTCCAACATTATGATAGGAACCACTGGAAATTCCGCTCTGAAGGCCACGTTTAGCATATGCAGTTCCACTATTACCACATGAGCTAATAACACTTTGTAGACGCCCACCATTATCATATTCGCAGCCATCGTAACCGTGGGAACCACTTCCAACATTATGATAGGAACGACTGGAAATTCCGCTCTGAAGGCCACGTTTAGCATATGCAGTTCCACTATTACCACATGAGCTAATAACACTTTGTAGACGCCCACCATTATCATATTCGCAGCCATCGTAACCGTGGGAACCACTTCCAACATTATGATAGGAACCACTGGAAATTCCGCTCTGAAGGCCACGTTTAGCATATGCAGTTCCACTATTACCACATGAGCTAATAACACTTTGTAGACGCCCACCATTATCATATTCGCAGCCATCGTAACCGTGGGAACCACTTCCAACATTATGATAGGAACGACTGGAAATTCCGCTCTGAAGGCCACGTTTAGCAAATGCAGTTCCACTATTACCACATGAGCTAATAACACTTTGTAGACGCCCACCATTATCATATTCGCAGCCATCGTAACCGTGGGAACCACTTCCAACATTATGATAGGAACCACTGGAAATTCCGCTCTGAAGGCCACGTTTAGCATATGCAGTTCCACTATTACCACATGAGCTAATAACACTTTGTAGACGCCCACCATTATCATATTCGCAGCCATCGTAACCGTGGGAACCACTTCCAACATTATGATAGGAACGACTGGAAATTCCGCTCTGAAGGCCACGTTTAGCAAATGCAGTTCCACTATTACCACATGAGCTAATAACACTTTGTAGACGCCCACCATTATCATATTCGCAGCCATCGTAACCGTGGGAACCACTTCCAACATTATGATAGGAACGACTGGAAATTCCGCTCTGAAGGCCACGTTTAGCAAATGCAGTTCCACTATTACCACATGAGCTAATAACACTTTGTAGACGCCCACCATTATCATATTCGCAGCCATCGTAACCGTGGGAACCACTTCCAACATTATGATAGGAACGACTGGAAATTCCGCTCTGAAGGCCACGTTTAGCAAATGCAGTTCCACTATTACCACATGAGCTAATAACACTTTGTAGACGCCCACCATTATCATATTCGCAGCCATCGTAACTGTGGGAACCACTTCCAACATTATGATAGGAACGACTGGAAATTCCGCTCTGAAGGCCACGGTTAGCATATGCAGTTCCACTATTACCACATGAGCTAATAACACTTTGTAGACGCCCACCATTATCATATTCGCAGCCATCGTAACCGTGGGAACCACTTCCAACATTATGATAGGAACCACTGGAAATTCCGCTCTGAAGGCCACGTTTAGCATATGCAGTTCCACTATTACCACATGAGCTAATAACACTTTGTAGACGCCCACCATTATCATATTCGCAGCCATCGTAACCGTGGGAACCACTTCCAACATTATGATAGGAACCACTGGAAATTCCGCTCTGAAGGCCACGTTTAGCATATGCAGTTCCACTATTACCACATGAGCTAATAACACTTTGTAGACGCCCACCATTATCATATTCGCAGCCATCGTAACCGTGGGAACCACTTCCAACATTATGATAGGAACGACTGGAAATTCCGCTCTGAAGGCCACGTTTAGCAAATGCAGTTCCACTATTACCACATGAGCTAATAACACTTTGTAGACGCCCACCATTATCATATTCGCAGCCATCGTAACCGTGGGAACCACTTCCAACATTATGATAGGAACCACTGGAAATTCCGCTCTGAAGGCCACGTTTAGCATATGCAGTTCCACTATTACCACATGAGCTAATAACACTTTGTAGACGCCCACCATTATCATATTCGCAGCCATCGTAACCGTGGGAACCACTTCCAACATTATGATAGGAACGACTGGAAATTCCGCTCTGAAGGCCACGTTTAGCAAATGCAGTTCCACTATTACCACATGAGCTAATAACACTTTGTAGACGCCCACCATTATCATATTCGCAGCCATCGTAACCGTGGGAACCACTTCCAACATTATGATAGGAACCACTGGAAATTCCGCTCTGAAGGCCACGTTTAGCATATGCAGTTCCACTATTACCACATGAGCTAATAACACTTTGTAGACGCCCACCATTATCATATTCGCAGCCATCGTAACCGTGGGAACCACTTCCAACATTATGATAGGAACGACTGGAAATTCCGCTCTGAAGGCCACGTTTAGCAAATGCAGTTCCACTATTACCACATGAGCTAATAACACTTTGTAGACGCCCACCATTATCATATTCGCAGCCATCGTAACCGTGGGAACCACTTCCAACATTATGATAGGAACCACTGGAAATTCCGCTCTGAAGGCCACGTTTAGCATATGCAGTTCCACTATTACCACATGAGCTAATAACACTTTGTAGACGCCCACCATTATCATATTCGCAGCCATCGTAACCGTGGGAACCACTTCCAACATTATGATAGGAACGACTGGAAATTCCGCTCTGAAGGCCACGTTTAGCAAATGCAGTTCCACTATTACCACATGAGCTAATAACACTTTGTAGACGCCCACCATTATCATATTCGCAGCCATCGTAACCGTGGGAACCACTTCCAACATTATGATAGGAACCACTGGAAATTCCGCTCTGAAGGCCACGTTTAGCATATGCAGTTCCACTATTACCACATGAGCTAATAACACTTTGTAGACGCCCACCATTATCATATTCGCAGCCATCGTAACCGTGGGAACCACTTCCAACATTATGATAGGAACGACTGGAAATTCCGCTCTGAAGGCCACGTTTAGCAAATGCAGTTCCACTATTACCACATGAGCTAATAACACTTTGTAGACGCCCACCATTATCATATTCGCAGCCATCGTAACCGTGGGAACCACTTCCAACATTATGATAGGAACCACTGGAAATTCCGCTCTGAAGGCCACGTTTAGCATATGCAGTTCCACTATTACCACATGACCTAATAACACTTTGTAGACGCCCACCATTATCATATTCGCAGCCATCGTAACCGTGGGAACCACTTCCAACATTATGATAGGAACCACTGGAAATTCCGCTCTGAAGGCCACGTTTAGCATATGCAGTTAAACTATTACCACATGAGCTAATAACACTTTGTAGACGCCCACCATTATCATATTCGCTGCTATCATAGCCGTGGGAACTACTTCCAACATTATGATAGGAACCACTAGAAATTCCGCTCTGAAGGCCACGGTTAGCATATGCAGTTCCACTATTACCACATGAGCTAATAACACTTTGTAGACGCCCACCATTATCATATTCGCAGCCATCGTAACCGTGGGAACCACTTCCAACATTATGATAGGAACGACTGGAAATTCCGCTCTGAAGGCCACGTTTAGCATATGCAGTTCCACTATTACCACATGAGCTAATAACACTTTGTAGACGCCCACCATTATCATATTCGCAGCCATCGTAACCGTGGGAACCACTTCCAACATTATGATAGGAACCACTGGAAATTCCGCTCTGAAGGCCACGTTTAGCATATGCAGTTCCACTATTACCACATGAGCTAATAACACTTTGTAGACGCCCACCATTATCATATTCGCAGCCATCGTAACCGTGGGAACCACTTCCAACATTATGATAGGAACGACTGGAAATTCCGCTCTGAAGGCCACGTTTAGCATATGCAGTTCCACTATTACCACATGGGCTAATAACACTTTGTAGACGCCCGCCGTTATCATATTCGCAGCCATCGTAACCGTGGGAACCACTTCCAACATTATGATAGGAACCACTGGAAATTCCGCTCTGAAGGCCACGTTTAGCATATGCAGTTCCACTATTACCACATGGGCTAATAACACTTTGTAGACGCCCGCCGTTATCATATTCGCAGCCATCGTAACCGTGGGAACCACTTCCAACATTATGATAGGAACCACTGGAAATTCCGCTTTGACATCCACGTTTAGCATATGCAGGTCCACTATTAACACATGAACGAATTTTATTTTGTTGATGCCCACCAATATCATGATTGCTGCCACCTCTACTGCAGGAACTAGTGCCATCATTGCGATAGGAAACATGAAAACTTTCGCTTTGAGGTCCTCGCTGACCATATCCACTGCCACCATAAGAGCCACTTTTGACACTTATAAAGGTATCATTATAAGATGAGCTGCCTTCACTACCATAGGAACTAATGCCATCATCAGAGCAGGCAGAAACGGAACTTTCACTTTGGCGTCCATGATCATCATTATTAAAGGCGTCGTAGTTCGCCTTAATGCGTTTGCTACTTTCGCGGTTATAGAATGTAGACATTCTTTTTTAAGTTGTTTTGAAGAACAGTAAGAATTTTAACAAAAAACTTGTTTACAGAGAGAATTTATTAAAAATTTTGTAACACAATTAACAGCGTGGGCATGACATAAAAAATGTCTTTTTTAGGTGATTTTGCTAAAAACGCTTATTTATTTATTTTTTTGCGCTTTATTCATCATATCATATGTTGATGTAAACACTATGAGAGAGAGCGAGATGCTCATATTATAGCTAGCACAAGTTTTTCAGCGTTCTGCACTGAGAAAAATTAATCGAAATTGAAAAATTAAATTTAAATTTAATTTTCAATTAAAATTTTTTTTTTTGGATTTGGATTTAACGTGTGTAGCGCAACCGCTTGAAAAAGGTGCCAACAAATCTACACCAACCTCAACTTAACTGAATTAAACAGTTTAAAATTGCTTTAATATTTTTAAAAATTTTGATAAATTTTATTTTGTATTACAAAGTAATGCAACTTCATTAATTTGTTGTAGTGGCACTCGCTCAGTCTCATCATGCCATAAATCTTTATCGCTTTGTATGATATTTACTTTGATACAAAAAGCCATAAGGATCATTGAAATCCAAACATGACATAGCCATATTTTCATGCGCATAATTATGTTTAAGCTTTAAAATATAAATATACACAAAGAAGAAAGGAAAACGTTTTTATAAGCGAATATGTGAGTATGGTATGTCAGTGATGGAAATGGAAAATCCTTAGAGAGCTTTATTTATTTTCAGTTTATGCGCGCGGCTTTTTATCTTTATCTCCGGCGTAGTACTTTAGTCGCATTTATGTCACAAACTTTAATAAACGAGAGCGAACGGCAAAACAAGTCAGGCGAGGTAGTTTGTACTCGATGAAATGACATAGTAAGAGTATCGTAGGATGACTGTAGAGCGGTGGCCTCTAACTAAGTAGAATGGGTAGTAAGTGTTGAAGGTAAAACATACATATGTGTACATGTATCATAAGTAAGGTTCAGCCAAAAAATTCATTCAATATATAGATATGTAAGAGGGTAGATAAAGAAGTACCCTTGTTTGAAAACAGGTGGCATTGCTGAGGCTAGTTGGCATTACCACTGTCATAGGTGTCACACGACACCCGACACCTTACCAAATTTCAACCTCATTCATATGTTACTTTTATTCGGTAACCAGTTTTAGCAATTCGTAATTCTCAATAAGATCCATAATAAGAAAGAAAGCGATACGTTTTTTATTTTTGGATAGAAAAAAACATGCGAAGAAATAAAGCGAAGTTGAATGGTGCATAAGGGGGTCCCTTCAACATCTATGACAACCGTAAGATATTGATTCAATGAATTTAACGTGGTCGTACGTCTGTTTTTGATTAGGAGCAACATGGGCTCCCGGCAGACGTGGTTACCTTCTTCGAAACAATAATTAATACATATTTTATATGAAAAAAATGTCGGCCCGATAAGTGCCGCTATTGTTTACGGTTGACAACCAGCGGATACGGCTGTCAATGTCGAAGCAGTGTTTGAACTTCTTTAAGCAAAATTCGCAGAAGTTTTTGCATTGAGTTTACACTTTTGATACGAGTAAAACCTGGATCAATTATTATACGTTAGAGACCAAGCAATTGTCAAAACAATGGGTTTTTCGGGGTGAATCTTGTGGGATTCCAAAAAAAAATTATCCTCATGAAAACGAACAACGATGAGTGGACAGTACTACAGTGAATTACTGGACCGATTTGATACAAAATTGAAGGAGGCAAAGCTTCATTTGGCTAAGAAACAATGACTTCTTTCTGTTCCATGAAAACGTGGTTCTGGGGAAAAAACGATAATCTTATCGTCAAGACAGAAGCGTATTCTGAAGAGTTTGACAAATCGGTTTTTTTTTTTGGGAGGGTTTAAATAATTTGCATATAGACATTTGCACAGAAAGTCTACCGTGATCGTAAATTTAAAAGTTCACAAACAAATGTTTTTTTTTTAAATATTCTATTTATTTAAAAAATGGGCCAAGTGCGAATCAGACTCGTATACGGAGGGTTCCGTACCAGATTGAGGTTTGATTGGATTCATTCCAAAAAATATATCGCGCCTATATCAGAAACTTATAGTGTCTAAATTTCAGTTCAATAGTCCAAAAAACAAAAAAGTTTTTCTAATAAAAACCAGAATTTTAAGGGGAGTTTGTATGGGAGGTACCCTCCCTAGTGGTTCGGTCAAACTGAAATTTCGACAATATAAGTTTATTACATAAAGCCACCAACTTTCCAAATTTCAAGATCGTGGGATTACTGGATCGTATAGCTGCCATACAAACTAAAAAGTTTCTTGTATGGGGACTCCTTTAAATTTTTGAAAATATTTTAGTTTTAGTAATTGTTGCTGATGCCCGGATAGAACTACACCTTCTGTGAAAATATCAACTCTCTAGCTATTGCTGTTTATGAAATATGACCCGAGGACGGACGGACGGACGGACAACGAAGTCTCTGCAATAGGGTTCCTTTTGGTATCCTTTAGGTAAAAAAAAATGTCTGAATTTTTATAATATAACGAATTTACATTTTATCTATTCAGTTATTATGAGATATTTTGCCTTGAAACTGTTATTACGTTCTTCTTGCGCTTAGCTAATTTTAATGGCATTTTATGTTTAATATTTTTGTCCACATTATGTATAAATGTTATGCTTGCTTTCATCTAATAATTTTTGTATAACAATAAACAAATAAAAGAAAAGGATAACGGATTTGACTGCTGTCTGCTGTTCCAATGTAATGTTTGTCTAGCTAAAACATCATTTGTGGTCAGTATTTCGCGATCGCTCTAAGGAAATGTTTGACATTAATAATTTATCGTTAATTCGGTGGCCTTTATTCAACAACAAAAAAAAAAAAAAAAAATAGTCTGAAAAGGCATAACGGGAAACAAGACTAAATATTAAAGAACTCAGCAATCTAAGACACATGAGAACTCAAAATGTTTATAAAAAAAGGATCACTGAAAATGAAATCGTCCTTGTCTTGTATTGCATATACTTAGTACATTTACATTTATTTTATTTTTGTAAAAGTAAACTTTTTAGTAATATACCTAAAGTGACCTGGCACTCCTGAGCATTGTGTATTGTATATAATATATACATTTTCTATATTGTATCTGATTGTATGTGTTATGTTATGTTGCTTGTATCTTTTTAATGGCCAAAGTAGTGGCAACATTTCAAATGCAAAGCGAGACATGTCTGTGCCGGCAACACTAATTAAAACAATAAAACACAATTGTTGCTGTCTGCTGACTTAACTTAGACTCAGATGAAAAGCCACATAGATATACACTCACACATGAGCATTTTACACCTACACATATACACATGCAAGTACATTTGTATTTAGGTATATGAAAGCATATAAAATGCAGATACAGATACACAGATAGTGTACATACATAAGAAGTAAGTAAAGATTTCTCAGTTGTATACTATTGTATGTAATTTTCACTCATTTTGTTCTTATTGTTTTGTGGTTGTTTGTTGTTACTGGTGATGTGGTTGTTCTTCTAAAACTACATCATAGAAAAGATAAAATGAAACCTCAGATACAATAAATAACAATGTTAAACAATTAAGAAAAACACTTTTTTCTGAATTAACAAATGTATCACTCCCTTTCTTGTTTTACCTTGCTAAGTTTATCTAATTTAAGTATTTATATTATCTTCTTGTAGTTAAAACCAAGTCATGTTAACATTATGTGGTTACTATTTTGGTTTTAGTAGTTTAGTAAAAATCAATGGTAATTTATATACAATAGTTGAAAGTATGTAATGTAAAATGTAATTGTAAGGGATAATCCAAATAAGATTCTTTACAAGCCAAAGATGAGTGATTGCGCTTGCTATGAGAACAACAACATCGAAAGTAATGCAGATGAGTGATTGCGCTTGCTATAACGTCGTTTATTAGAGGTAGTCAATGTTTAAGTAAGTCAGTAAGGCACTTTAAATTTCTTCTATGTTCATTTAGTAATCATCATGACTTGTGCCAATCTATTTCAATATGTTTTTATCCTATATAAGATACTGTCTAACGCTAACACAACTGTAAACATATACCGAGAAACATTGAAAATTGATTTGGTGTGGAATTTGGTTAATATAAACCTCCGTTTCCTTTACCTTTTCATTTCATTTCAGGGCAAAACTTGCTTAAATAATCATCTTAGGAGAGGATAGATAATTGGTTTCCCATAGGCAGTCGAACGCGAATGTACAAGAGTGAACGTATGCATTCAGTCTATGTGTATGCGGACCGCACAGGTTCGCTTCAATTGAAGTGTATACGGGAAGTGAAGATTTGCGCTTGGTTTCAGTTTTTGGTGAGTACTTGAAGAAGAAGGCTTATGTTTGGCAGCGCATAAACATCCGAAAACAAATGACTCTCAAAGAACGCATTCCTTAGTTGTGATGTGGACAGCAAACAAATTTAAAAACAAAATCGATAAAACGCAGCAGAGATTATTCGGCCGCATTAATAAGGATGCATGCATTCGTTTGTGTTCGCTTAGTGTGTAGTATTGTACATAGCTTTAAGAGTTTGGATGTCAACTTACGGGAGACCATGATGAAATCTTAGACAAACACCGGCATCGCTTTCAGGGTCCTTATTCCTATTGAGTCTCCTTACCACGACAAGTGGACAGTCTACCAAAAGGTCTGGATTTATAACTCAGGGAATCGTGCATTCGAAACTCTTTTCATCTAAGGTATATTACATACTACTTACTATATTTTTAATAAAGATCATATCAACTAATCTTTGGATATTAAACAAATGAATTTCTGTATCCTGGAAAAATATACATATATTTCAATAGTCGAAAAGCTGAAGTTCAACAGCCAGAATGGTGGGTTTTTTGGGCTTCTTATGGAATTATTTTAACAATATTCTTTATGTGGAGAAAAGAATATGCTCTCTTGTTGAAGCCAATATAAGTGAATTTTGTATGTATTAAACCCCAAATTAATGAAGTTCATTATGAAATGGTTTCACATTTAACTCATTCATTCATTCATTATATTTGTTGAAACTATTTATAAGAAAGTACAAGTAAAGAGCAGTAAAGGCAGTTTTATTATTTGGAAGGGACAAAAAATTTGGAATTTGCAATTATAAATGCAAATGATGAAGAAATTTAAAGTTTAGATTTAATAGCTTAGTGTATGGTAAAAAAAAATCCAAAAATAAAATGATATAAAAACCATAAGCAACCAATCCCAGATCCAAAACCAAATCCAAACTGAGGGTCAAGAAACCAAAGTGCATCTGAAAAGCAAGTAACGTAAAATTACTTATACGCACTGTTAAATCGCTTAATCGACACTGTGGGCAGCACTTGGCGCTACCACAAAATATTGTGCACAGCTTCAACTGAAGTAAGTAGTACATATTTTTGTGTGTGTGTGTGTGTGTTTCATTCCATTATATGTCGTAGTACTACCACAATTGGTAACCACTATTCAATGCTAGTCATTTCAGAATGGGTTGAAGGGTTGGTTGCATAAAAACCATCGTCACATGCCCGCATCGACGGGCGAGTGAGTCCTTATTTCTGTTCAAGTTTGAGTTCAAAATTGGAGTTGGAATTGCCATGGCGTAAATGCTTTTAAATGAAATAACGTAAAACTTTTACTAGTTGCATTTTTATTAGTTTTGCGTTTTGGGATTTGAGTTACGTAACACATTACGTTGGTTACGATAATAGTTAACGATACTGTTACGCTTTGCTGCCTTCTTCCAATTCCGATTTTCTCTTACCACTTTGTCTTAAATTCCACAAAATGAGCTTAAGGCGAAATGTCACAAACTATTAAAGACCAAATGGTTGAGGAAAATTGTCGTAAGTTGTAGTTGTAGAGAGTCTAAATATTGTTGCATGGTATAGTTTGGGTGTATGGTAGACGTCTGCATTTGTCCATAGTAGAACATAGTAGAAAATATTGTAGGATAGCAAACGGTTTTCGGCAACATAAGGGAAAACATGTTTCAGCATACCAGGAGCGTACTGTCATTGTCTTTCCCATCACCACTATTCCCATCTCCATCTTCATCTCCATTATCAGCATCATCATAATATTGTTTTCACTTCTATCTGAAGCGGCTGCGACTGTAACTAAGTACTTTGCTCATGGGCGTACATAGCTTTTGGTTTACGGTGAGATATATTATGAATTTTCTCTACACTCAACAATTCAATATTTCTCACTATATTCATCATCCAAATTGGCTGTGCTTGTGATCTAGGGGTTCAACTAACCTTTCCTGTTTCCTTTTGATACGCGTATGAATGTACTACTGAAATGTCTTTGAATGTTTGGCATTGTGCGAACATTTTTGCCAATTTTAAAATTTATTACTCTTTTAAATAACGAACGAACAAAGGAAGGATCAAAGGAACCTATTGTAGTAATGCAAGTAGTGGTGGATTGATGCAAAAAATTCTGCAGACTGTATCCGACATAAGCCAATTTTTACTTAAAATAAACAGAGGCTACTTCATACACTTTTGTCGACGATGCTACATTTGCCAAAATGGCTGAGTAACGAGTACGAGTAACTTGTTCATCCTATGCTTCAATGTACTTCTGTTGCTCCTCTAGGTACTTATGCTAGCTACTATTGATAATGACAATCATCCCGGTTGTTATTCTTGGAGGTAAATGTGGGTTTTTATGTCGTAATAGTTTTACTCTTTCCATTTCTATCTCAAAGAATGTGAACACATTTGCCTTTTATCTAAATGTTTAAGGTGTCTTTCGCCGCATGTTGTTTTTCGCATGTTCTTATTACACTTCATTCGAGGTTTCGAGTGATATTTTTTAATTATGACGATTACTGTTCTATGTCACAAATAGATATGTATACTAATACCTATATGCATATATAGTATCTTTGTGTACTAGTACAATCAATGAATGAAGAAAGCCACTAAGTTAAAAAAAAATAAAAATTTATGTAGTGTGCCTCACCCTCATAAGCACAATATGGAATTGAAAATTCCTTAGCAAAGGAGGTATTTGCCTAAATGACTCCATATTTTTGGAATTTACTACCCTTCGCTAAAGAAGTTTCACTTCAAAAATTAAAAAAAAAAAAAATCTCTGTGTAGGACTCGAACCTCACACCCACGGTTTGCAAGTCCTACTCTCTAACCACTACGCCACGGAGACATTTTCAATGTATTTGCCCAAAGAGCTCCAATATAATAATAAAATCGTCAAATTTTGATTTTCGTCACATTTCTTTTTCATATTATTTGTATGCACTTACACTTCGCTTAAGTTTCATTTCAAAAATATACTACTCATTTCATATTTCACGATATATAGTTTTGTAGCACCGAGTGTAAAAAAGTTCGTTTTTTCATGACGTTGACTTTACTTGAGTTCATTGTAAATTGGACATCAAAACCAATGATAGCTATACGATATTGATAGTTCCAATTATAAACTAAGTTGGCTTTCATTTGCCATTACTCTACGAAACTGATTTTTGAATTGTTTTTTAATAACATGATAGAAAGATAGATGAAGTAGCTGCATCAGAAAATGGCAATGTGTTAGACCTGTCTCGATGATGGAGCTAATCTGGCTTTACCATGCTAAGCTTTTAAAAAATCATTGACTTTGTCTAGTCAAGTTCTACTTGGTTTCAATTCCAATCAATCTATTTATAGATGTATCTAACTATCAAACTATCTACAATATATAAGTATCTGTCTAGTAGTTAAACTGTGAATGTAGTTTGTATTTAGTTCAAGGTTGGTTTAAATTCTTTTTAAATTTTATTTCGCATAGTTAAAGTGATCCGATTTTGGTTAAATTTGCACAGTTTTGTTCGATAACTTGTTGTCATTTTGAAGGTAATATCATTTTGCCTCTCTCATAGAAACACTCGAAACCTATTGGCAAAAAATTGGGATAGTGGATTTTCACAAGCTGCCCGCGACTTTCTCAATAGCAAAAAATATTCGCCATAGACAGGAACAGGTGTTAATTAGTCGGCACCAGGTTCGGATTATAATGTAAATGCATAGGAACCATCCAACCAAGCTATCGGAACTTCTGGGAAATCACTATCGATGTGTGTGACCTGCTGAAACACAATTCCACTCCTATTGGTCTCTGGTATCTGGCCGGTTCTGGGCAATTACTTCTTTCAGACGGTCCAATTGTTGACAGTACAGGTGCGAATTTAGAGTATATGATTCCAATCCCAGCAAAACCATATTCACTGTCAATTCTGGCTTGGCCACCGTTTGCGCTGGCTCACAGAGATTCGATCACGAGCATATCCACTTTTCATCACCAGTCATCATCCACTTCAGAAATGGATTGATCGATTCAAACGGCTTTTTATGCAATCTTTAATCACTGGGCAATCAAAAAAAAAATAAATAATAAAATAAATTGCTTACATGACGTTCTGACTTCATTATCATCCATTATTTAATCGAAATTTTCGACAATTGTCCTTCCAGAATGTTGTGCATGTCTCATATCATTATTACCGAAACGGAATTGATGAAACCGAAACTCATGATTGGCTGTTACAGTATCAGGATCATAAACACTGTTCAGATTTTCAGCTGCCTAGCTTGCGTTTTCGACTTTGTCAAAGAGAAATATGGCATTTTCTTCTATGCGTATTCTCTCTTTGCTGGTTTTCATCTTTGACCCTCGCTCAAACAGTACTGACTCAAGCCATCATTAATTATTAATTTTTTGACTACAAAATCTTATCTTTTTAACACAATCTAACGTAACTCGATTGCATGCACTTACAACGCGAGATACAGATTACTAAAGCCATCTACAGTTTTTATATGGATGTATTTTAAGATTAAAATTAAAGGATTCAAATGTGCTTGTATCTTTGTTAAGGGATTTAATTATTCCACTGACTGAAATCAGTTTTTGTAATTTTTATTTATTTTTGTTTTTTTGTTTTTTTTTTTTTTGGTATTCTTCACGTTGACAGATCAAGTATACGCAGCATGTGCCAAAAGGAAACAGAACAGATAAAATCAAGCAGGAAACATATTTGGCTATACTTTGTGTCTGTCTGTTGGTCAATATGGTCATCAGTGAGATATGTAGCAACTGTTCGATGAGAGAAATTGTCACTCAGTTTAATTACATAGATTGAAAATGACAAGGATTCTTTGATTGGTCGGTCCTTTTAACGACAGAGTAAACATGCTCTATAGGCACAATTACTATCGTTGGTACTAACAACAGTACCAACAACAACAATAGCATAGTATTTTATATGGCATTAATCTTCTCAGCATGTGTTGAACTGAACCCAGCAAAGTAGGTCGGTCGCTTGGTTGGTTGCTAAAAAAGCAAAACAAACAACCCTGAAAGAAACAATACAAAATGAAAGGGAAAT
This sequence comes from Amiota minor, assembly GCA_037043295.1. NCBI lineage: Eukaryota > Metazoa > Arthropoda > Insecta > Diptera > Drosophilidae > Amiota > Amiota minor. The sequence continues at coordinate 502,503 of JBAMAW010002161.1, read as the reverse complement.
CAAGCAGAAGGCTACAACTCAGTAGAATATGATGGTAGGTAAGTAGGTAGGTGGAAGACAGATGTGAGGAATGAGAGTGATTGTTATAAAGCTGCTGATGATGATGGTCATTAAGAGCGCGACAATGCCTGAAATTTGTTCAAGTAGCGTAGCAATAGAGAAAAGGATTTGCAAAGGAAAAGAGAGAGCACTGAGACTGAGCATAGCAAATGGCAGCCAACAATACTGGAAAAACGAAAAGAGGTTGAATATTTGGTTATAAGTACCCAAAAAATAATAACAACAACAACATCAGCACCAGCATCAGGCAGAAGAAAAGGTAGCATCTGGTGCAATGGTGCGCACACAACTTATGGCGGCAATTTAATAGTCGATAGAAGCATGAGGTCCGAGTCGAAGGCTGAAGTTTGCCTATTGAATGCAAACTGAACAAATAAACGAAATTCAAAAAAAAAAAAAAAAACATAATATTACAAAAACTGATTCCAGTCACAGGGAAATTACGATGCTTTTTGGTCATGAGCAAAAGGAAAGAATAAATGAATACCAGCAGTAAATGTCCATGTACACCATGCGCTTTAAAGCGTCATTATGGGGTCATGTCATAGTGCGAGAGCAAAGAGGTGAAATTGAAAGCCTCATAAAAATTAATACACAAAACACAAAAAAAAAACAACCCACACGCGTTCTTATACCTTTCATTAATATGAAAGTGTGGCTTATAAGAAATTTTTTTTCCTTTGTTCTAAAGAACGAAAAAGTGCAAATTTTCCATTATCATTGAAAAATGAAAAGTTCTAATTGGTTAGATTATTAGAAATACGAGTATAATATATTATAACATTTCCAGATAGATTGAGCTGGTAATAGTTAAGACGCAAGTCTACCCGGGGATCCCATTTGTGAGTAGTATACGGATGCCTTTGAAACGGACACTGTTGTTGGAGTAGAAATTTACGGAGAAGAACCTAGAAACAGCCTATTCAGCAGCATAAGCCAAAAGAACACGGTTTTTCAGTTAGTCTCATCTGGGTGGCGGATGAACTCACCAGTAAAGGAGCCGTGTCGCATACTCTTACACAGGAATATTAAGTCGTATGATAATCCTCCGGACACCATGCAATTTTTAGTGAATTTTTTTAATTTTGGTATTTGAATAGGTCGTAGGTCTTTTACACTCACTACCCACTTTTTAATCACGGTATTTTTGCCTATTTTGGGCGACTGCCCAGTGATTATCGTTTTCGAGCAAGCCGAGTGCAAGGCATCTTTATACGTTGGAATTGGCAATGGGCCGGTGACATTAACCAACAACAATCGCAGATAGAATCACTCAGTCTTCCTGTGATGTATCTTGGCCGAAAGTGGAATTTGAACGCAGCACCGGTGTACCTCGCTTGCGGAGCTATTTTTTGTTTGATTTCATTGGAAATAGCGTAGTACGTCTATGAGTAGTGTTGTGCAAAGGTCCCGGATTACACAATTCGAAAAATTCTTGTGAGCTTAAAAGTTAATATTAATTTTGCACCAAAGGCTACCAAAACGAACCCTATTGCAGAGACTTCGTTGTCCTCTAGGTCATATCTCATGAACCGTAATACTAGAGAGTTGAAAGTAAGGTGTAGTTCTATCCGGGCATCAGCAACAAATACTAAAACTAAACTATTATCAAAAACTTAAAGGGTTCCCATAAAAGAAACATTTTAGTTTGTATGGCGCTGTACGATCCAGTACAATTTGGATATTTGGAAAGTTGATCGGCTGTACATCAGAAACTGTAATACATTCTACGGAGTTCACCTCCCATACAAACCACTATTAAAATTCTTGTTTTTATTAGAAAAGCATTTTTGTTTTTAGTTCTATTGAACTGAAATTTAGACACTATAAGTTTCTGATATAGGCGCGGTACATTTTTTGGAATCAGTCTAATCGGACCACTAGGGGGAGTACCTCCCAAGAAACCCCAATCTGGTACAGAACCCTCCGTGTACGAGTCTGACTCGCATAAGGCCCATTTTTATATTTACGATAGATTTTCCGATTATTTTTATCGGCGGACATCGTTTACAGTGCTCCATTCCTCTTTCTGTTATAGATCCCATCCCCACATATTCATACGTTCGATAGAGTAGTAAAAATGTGATGACGCTCATTGAATACAAAGTATCGTAAATACTCCAATGACGAAGGCTTTTCTGAATAAGTATATTCGTAGACAAAAATCACGATAATTTTCTTACATCCGAAAAATTTGGCTTTTATATTTAACATTCAACTAGTTTTGGCAAAGAACCACTTTTGCCTTTAATGTTGATTTCTATTTTCACTATTTATTTCCTTCCTTTTTTTTCGTTTTGGGGAACTAACAATTTTCCCTTCTTTTCTTTGCCGAGATTGTTTTTTTTTTTTTTTTTTTTGTTATACCTGTTCTTTGCGTTTATGCAGCTTCTTCACTGAAGCGTTTTTCGGTTACGGTTTTGGCTAATTAAATTTTATGGTTGGTAGTTTTTTTGAAATACTCAACCAAACCGTCGACCAACGTCGACTCGACTTGACTCGATGATGATGATGGCGACGGTGCAATATTATAAGAAAAAGGAAAAATATATTAAAAAAAAAAACAAAAAATTTTTGTAAAAGGCAAAAACGAAGTTAACCCAAGTAAAATGGCTCAAGTTTTGAAATGCCGAATGGCTCAGGCACAAAAAGAAATGCATGCGTCCAAATATTGCATCAAATTTTGTGTGCATTGAAATTGTGTGTAGGCTAGGCTAGGCAAGCAAGCAAAAAAGCATTGCATACTTTACGGGGACGAACTCAGCATGAACCAAGACAAAACGATAAACGAAATAAAGATCATGGGACAGGGAAAGCGATACAATAGAAAAGAAATATAAAAGGGGAAAGGCTGAAATTGGTGTATTTTGTTAGATTATGAAAAGCTCGTAGAAATGAATGAAGCAAAATGAAAGAAAATATTTGTATGTATTGTATATATGTATGTATATTAAGCTAGAAAGGAAATCTCGTTTACAATCTCATGGGAAATGATTGTTACTACGAAAATTTTTGGTAGTATTTTTCCAGTGTTTTTTGACCAAAACGATGCATCTTAAGTTTAAGTTAAATGCTTTCTTTGGCCTTTCCCGGTATTTCAGTTTTCGCCTTTCCCCATTCCACATTCCTCAAATTCCGACCCCTCCTTTTCTTATTTTCTTTTATTGCATAATTAAATTTGCACACGAAAATCCGCTAAAAGTGTAAAGGTTGAAAAGGGAAAAGACAAAGAATAAATAAACTGGGGAAAACCAAATATATTTTTGGGGTAGGTAAAGTGAAGTTACTACAATATATAAACATGTGTACTCATGTTGTGCAAGCAGCAAACAACAAAAACGTAAAAATATAATAAATAAATAAAAGGAAAATCCACAAACGCGTATGATGCATAAAATGAAGGGAGGGAGGTTCCTGGAGCATGCGGGGGAATATGTGATGTAAACAATAAAGCGAATGAGATTTCAAGGTATTAAAGTGAAAGGATACAGAGAAGGTCAACGGAAATACATATGTGTATTGTACAACAATAAGATGGAGAGACAAGTATAGAAAAATGATGAAAATGTTGAAGGAAAATTAGGTCTAAAAAATGGATTGGCATGCAAGAGAAGTAAACCAAGGCTACTATTTCAATATGATCCTTTCATTTAAGAACATTAAGTTCGCTTCACTGGTCATTGTCATATTATCATTTCAGGAATATTGAATCCGCCGATACATATTGATTCTGAGAATAGAATAATATTTATAGGTATTAAAAATGTTTGTGTTAATGTTCGTAAATGTAAATGACCTGTAATTTTTACACAAATCTTTAAAAGAAACTATAATCTTTTTCTTGGTTGTAATTAAATGCAAGGCGATTGTAATCGAGTGAATGCTGACCACGGAGTCGTGTTTGATACTGATCTACTGTTTCTCGTTTGGCGTCTCTCGGCTTAACCATTTTAACTTTGTTGAAGCAGATCTAAAATATAAATTTAATTAATAATTTAAATCGCGAGTAACATTGAAGTTATACAAAGATCACGATCCAAGATACTTAGAACAATCACGAGAGCTCCATAGTATATTAGGAATGAAGACATTCACAAAGACCTAGAAGTACCACCAGTAAAAGAAGAATGTTCCAAGCGTAAAGCTATTTACATGGACAAACTAGTTCGACATGTTAATCCTCTAGCCAGAGTCCTTCTCCATACAAGGAACTCATCTCGTTTGATTCGTAACGAACGTGCTGCCCTTTTGCTTGCTTAGAGACTCGTAGTGCTAAGTGAATCCCTTCCTCATCATTGTAGGAAGTACACACGTGTATTGGTTTTTAAGAGTTGAAACCTTATTGCTAGGTCTATTCATATATACAGGAGATTCAATAAATACCATCAATATAAAAAAAAAAAACAAAATAATAATAATTTAATAACTTTAAATTTCCATTCCATTAGCTGTTACTTATTGCCTTGCTTGCATTCTGCGAGTATGACTATTTAAGTTTATTGTTCTGTTAGGAACTTTCAAAGACCTTTCCGCTCGCACAACATAATCCTTGCAGTTCATGTCGAAACAACAAAGCATTGCAATGTAGACAAACAGTGCTCATTGCTCCAAAGTTGATCGATACATCCGTTTCATAATCATTTGTTGGATTGTATTTCACAAACGACATTGTCATTGTCAATGGTTTTTTTTTTAGGAATTTTATCTAACATATAGTAGATTGAAGTTGTTCCTAAATCATCAGCGTGTGATTCATAGATAATCAATAATAGGTTACAAAAATTCTCAATATTCATGTAATGCTGATATGGTACAATACAATATATAAAGTATAAGCGATTTTCGAATAATAAATTTAAATATTCATACATGTGAGGGAATAGGTAAAAGTCCCTTTAACTAAGTCAAAGATAAAAACTTATTTACCTACTCACAAGTTATGTCGTCGACATTAAGCTTCGTTAACTGTATTCAAATATGGTTTCTGTTGTTATTATAGTTGCTGTCACTATCATCATCATCATCATCATGGACATTAAAAAGAACCTCTTTCTCATGGTGGGGTTGTCAAACTTGTATGGTTACCAAAAGGAGATTTCAATACTTTATAGATTTCAACTTGTTGGACCCTTACAAATGGTTATCTTGCTTCGAAGACTGTATAAGAATCTACCAATGGGATGTCGTTTGCCAACCTCTGGTTTACGGTATTGAAGTTACCATGCGACTCATAGAGTTACCAAGCAAGGTAAGTGCCATGCAAAGAAAGCAACTCGTATTAATAGGACACCAATTGAGAACATCCGCCAGGAGAAAAAGCAAAAAGCAGCAAAGGACACTATAAAGTGAGTGGTCAACGTAATACCATTTTTACTAGCAAAATATCACAGAGGGTGAGAAGAAAGGAAGAAAAAATTACAAGAAAAAAAAAAAGGAAATGAAAAAATAAAGGTAGCTTTAGCTTAGAGTTTGTGTAGTAGTAGTTGTTGTTGTTGTTGTTGTTGTTGTTGTTGTTGACTAACAAACTGCAAAGGTGCAATATTGTTTGTTGTTGTTATTGTGAGCTTTTGTGGCTACGATTTTCTAGTTTTGTATCATGCTACGACACTGAGAGCTCGGTCACTTCGTTATTTTCCATTTAAACTTCATCACTATTCTTTAACTTCACTTTACCCATACCCCCCCTTTCCAAAGGTTCCAGAGCCAAGCTACTGGAAGCGTCTGTTCAGTGACGCGTTTTAATTAGCGTAAGTAAGTGAAATTGAACTGTGTTGAACTGGTTGTTGGTTAGACTCTGTCCCTTGATATCGTGCTCATTTCAACAACCATGCTACAATAGTAAGGATTGAATTAACTCCCACCGACTAACTAATGGTATTGCATCTAACAAACAGTCAACTTGTGACCATTAGTTATTTTCATACCAATTTCACACTAGTGTGAACAGGTCGCATATTTTAATTTTTGCCTTCATGTTTGTATCATATTGTGGAGAGACTCCAATCGGAGTGTATATATTGTAGAAAGACAGTGGAATATCGTTAGAGTTTTCTGTTTACAAGAAAAGTAAAGTGCAATAGTCGCATACAAATAATACTACAATTATGGTAACATCAAGTGTTTTCAAATTTTCAGTTTGATATTATAATTTACTCGATAAACTATTAACAAAATTTGGAATATGAAAGGTTCCGTGATATCTTTTACACACATACTTAAATAGTAACATTACTTTGTCATGCATTCAAAGGGTGACAGACATCAAAGACGCTTCAAATATTATTATGATAATAAGTATAGCAAGAGGAGTCAATCCGTTTCAACCGTCCGTTCAAGCTGAAATACAATATTAAGCTGAATTTACCATAACTGGTCACATTATTATATTCTCCGTAACGAGACTAGTTGTTTTATCCATGCCCGTCTGTACGTCTGTATGTTTGCGAACTAGTCCCTCAGTTTTAGAGCTACAGAGCTAAAATGTTGCAACATCTTTTCTTTGGACGCTGTAAATTTATCGATATACTATGAGGGATACCTCTCATAAAAACCCAGACCCAAACAGCAGCTGAGGTTTAAGATAGGCTTCAACTCTCGACCAAGGAGCCAAGCCGACGTTGACTAATGTTTATCAATCAATGTGCTTGGCACCGTGTCTTCTTAAGTCTTCTATGACAGGCGTGCACGTTAAATTAAATGACATTTCATCATCATTATTGAGAACTTGAAGCAAGAAAATAAGAGCAAAAAAACAAATAAAAGAAAACACCAAATTTTCCCAAAATGTAAACTCTTGTGGATACCTGGACATGTCAACAACAGATGCAATGAGTTTGCGGACGCTACTGCCAAAAGTGTTACTAAACAACCCCTCGTCCTCACAGAAAATATAAACACCAGAGACATCCAAAGATATTACAAAAGTATGATCCATCAAATAAGCAAACAAACCTTCCATCATACAACCTCGTGGTACCAAATAGTCCCCTGCACTATATTTCTCAAACACGATGATCAACAACTATCCCGCTTACATCACATTAAATTTACTCGCCTCAGACTAGGCCACAGTTTCCTAACTCATCTTCACTACATAGACAAAAACCTACTTAGTACCTGCTCGCTAAGTGGCAACACTAGCTCAACATCACACATAATAAAATATTGCCCAGCTTTTGAACCCAATTGAAAGAAATTTTTCACCAACGTAGACCCTCCACTCTTCCTTATCAATCCAACACCAACCAACATAACAACCACTATAAACTTCCTTATAGCATCCAATATTTTCAATCAAATCTAAATCTTACACACATCACCTACATTCATAAATCTTTTTCTTTTAGCACATACTCGTTAAAATACTAAAGTATATACATAACAACGAGTTGAAGGCCTACGATGCCAGTGCTCTTGTAATTTTTTAACCTAACTCATAATTTGTAATTATAAGGTAGTTTTTTGTAAATAAAAAAAAAATTAAATATTATATTGAAGCTATTTAAGCAAAGACGATTAAAATGTCTGCGTGGCGTGGTGGTTAGAGAGTAGGAGTGGCAAACCGAGGGCGTTCGAGTCCTGCACTGGGAGTATTGTTTTTTTTGTTAATTTTTACTTAATTCTGTCTTAATAGAACTCTCATTCTCTCATTAATGCAGTCAAGTCAAACAAATCGGCATCATTGTTGAATTATCATATTGACAGTTAATAAGTGAGTATGAAGAAATACCACACCACAGTGTGTTCGGCAATTGTATGAGCTGCAACTTATAAGTTGTCCAATCTGATCTTCACTTAGCTGAGTAAAAGCAATAATAATAGATAAGAACAGTGTTCTCATAGCCCATGATGATGGTAAGTTCTTGCACTGAATGGAATATGATGTGATGCCAGCTGAAATTGCTTTCAAATAAATTTATTATATTGACAAACAAATTAAACTTTCAATAGATGGGGTCTTGATGAGTCCTGATAGAAACGCATAGCTGTAGGTATTAGTGCTACTGCTGAGTTGATTTGATTTTGTTTCATATTGTTTGAACTTTGCAAATTAAAGTTAGTACGAACATAATATTGTAATATATGAAATGATATTGTTTTCTTTATTTGATATAATAAGTATAAATGTGTCAAATGAATGCATAAGAAATTAATTGTATATTAAAGAAATGCTATAACTTTGAGATGAGATTGTAGATTGTTGTATTGTTTGTTGTTGACTGTTATACATAAAAAAAAAAACACAAAACACAAAAATATTGTCAGTTTCAGTTTGTGTTTCTGAATTTCAAAAATATTAATATTAATTATATTAATCTTATTATTGTAAAATTGATTTTTTAATTATTATTTTCATTGTTGTTAATCAACAACCCTGTCGAGTCTCCTTTTAAGTAACGTCTGTTTGATTTTATAAATTTGTGGAATTTAAACAATTGATGGCTATAATAGTCATCAAAAAAGAATCCAGAAAGTGTTCGGCGGATCAAATAGTAATTACTAATATATGTGTAATGCAGATGATGATCATTGATTTTTTGATGAGATGATGTTGATAGTAGCCATGGATGGAAGAAACGATACATGAAAGAAATAACACAGAATGAAATACAAATTATAATATATAATAATTAAAGAAATTGTACATTGGATTCTATTGTAAACTGCCAGTTAAATAAAAAGAAATATTAACCGGAAATATGTACTTATAATTCATACTTCGTTCAAAGAATATACTTACTTATCATATAAAAAACCCTCTAAACTATAGTTTTTATTTTTATGTATGTGAAATCTTCAGTGTTTGGAACATAACGAATGAAATGAGGAGTTCCACTGCATTTCTGAACATTTGCGAATATCTAATGACTATAATATTGAACTACATAATCGGAACTTTGGACGCAGACAGGATACAGACATTTTTGAAGTGATTTTATTCTTTAATTATCATTTGCATGAACGAGCCTACGTTATTTTATTGATTTAGCAGAATTGATAAACCATTTAACACAATTGCCAATTTGCCACTTAACACATTCCTCGTGGATTTGGAGCCTAATTCTAACAAAAAAGTGACATTTACTATTATATGTATGTCGGTATAGATGTACAATCTGTATCTATCACCAGAGCCACACCATCTGCCCAATGAATAATGTATACATAATGTATTATATGGTATAATAAAGAGATGTCTAGAGTTTTCACACACTAAGCGATAGTTAAGATATTACTTAGTACTTTACCTTAAATTGTTATCATTTTGTGCGAATACATAAGCACAAATAATGACGTAGCCCCTTTGTTTATGATCAGTATTGCAATCTACGATTAGTATCGGCAAATCATCCTTTACAGCAATACGCATAAACTCAATTGCCCTCTTACAAGACGATTGTATATGAGGTGGATATAGACCATGGCCATAATTTAAATTTAAAGTTTTAATTGTATTATTTTTGTAATTAATGCGAGCGACAGGTGGTGGTCCTTCCCATCCATTGACCTTGTGTGCATCAATGTAAATGCAATAGCGTATATTTATCGTATCTAAATGATCAATGTTACGCCACTTTGGATGGTTAGTATAACTGACGTTAGGTAACCATTTTTCTGGGTGCTCGGTATTATTATCCATTTCGTATTGATTACTTCTTATTGTGGAGTACAACTGATGCGACTGTGTAATTTGTATTGTCTGTAAAAAGAAAATAAAATGTATTAATAAATACTTACTTTCAAGTATACAAACGCCATTTATGATCCAATAAATTTGGACTTTTCTAATGTTATACGTTAAGGGCCTATCTTTATATAGTTTATGATTGAGTAAAGCAGATACATATGTAAGATGCTGTTTAGGATTAGGATTAAGATTTTCCAGACACTTCACGTTTTTTCGTTGTTCATGCTTTGCTGCTTCTTGAATGCGTATTGTCTGCTGCTCTCTTTTGTATATGCATGTCACCAAGATGAGAGATTGTTTTGTTGCTGTTATTGTATTTTTTTCCCTCATTTATTATTAGCTGAGTATGCACAAGGAACATTAGAGCAATAGAGAGAAAGAATATACTCATGACTGTTCATAGCATTCTTTCAAACAGTCGAAACCGTTTAAGAGATACACAGCTTAATTGTACTTCTTTTCCATAAATGCATACTTTTTTCTACAATTTCCAAGTTGAACTTATTCGATCTGTACTGATTTTCATCATAAGAGTGAAGTGTAGCAGAAAACAAGACATGAAAGAATTTACACGCATTCGAAAGTTTACGTCATGTAGGTGAGACGTTTGTAGCAGAAAATGAAAAATAATATATAATATTATAGAACACAAATCATTTTCAGGCTTCAATTATACGTACATGTAGGTATCTAGAGCAATAGTGTCACCTAGGAATGGCACTATTATATATATATATATTTATTTAAGAACTTTACGGCCAGGTTTAAAATTATAAATCGGACCTAACAATTTCGAAAACGCAGTAGCATTACTTGAAACACTGAACCTTCTACAGCATATCACGAACCACTACTCACAGGCTTTCATGTAGCAGGCAATTACATGGACCTGCTGTCGATCAGTTGGCTCATATTGAGACGGACGCAATTTGCCAATTGCGTTCAAGTGGCTTCCATTTCCGGTGAAAACAATTAACACACCTTCGATTTAATAGGGATTGACCTACGAGCGTCGGAGCTCCCGAAAATCAATTTACGTTGCTACCACAAAGCCACTAAGCCACTTTAGTGGCTTACATTCCCATAAATAAAACATTATTATTGTTATTATTACCTGCTTACGAGCTGATGCGCTCCGCTCGATTCGCCGCTGCCGTTCTGATGCTGCCGTTCTGATGCCGCTGCCGCTGGTGAATTGGTTACTACCAAAAATTTAAAGAAAATAGTAAGAAATATTTTATTTTAAATTTATTAAATACTCACTTGTCTGGTGATCGATTACACAAAAGAAAATTAAATTTTCTTTACGAAAGAAAGCATTAAATAATTAAAAATTAATGGATTTTCGCAAACAAATTGTCGCACTCAACTTCAATATGCTAGTTGGCGTCACTAGGCATCAACTTCGACATCACTGGCAGCACTTTGACTTCAATTTCAAGATAACCTGGCAGCACTGTTCCGATATACATATGGTGTACATTACCATTTGAATTGCAAACAGCAGATCTCATACACGATTGCCTAAGACGGAAGATAACGAATGTTCATAATCACATTTATTCAAAGATCTCGAATCTGATACAATCTTCCTACCTTATGGACGGAAAATATCTGTTTCTGCTTGGCAAACTAGACCGCCACAAAGACCTATGTATGTGGCATACTCTATGATATCAGGGTTATGACAAAGCTGCATGGCCAGTGTAGCATGGAGCATGGTGTGGGCTCAGTAAAGCCCTCTTAACGGACACAATTAGCTAACTACTGACTGAATTAACTCGTGGGGACTAAAACCACGCACAAATGACTTTATTTATACATCTACCTAGTAGGGATCTCCGGTTACTCACATGTTATATCACAGATTATTGAGACCTTAAGTATCATTAAAATAAAATGGGCTTCTCTGACATATTCTTTGTGAATGTCTTTCATCACAGATCAGGCTAGCTACTACCATATGGGCTAAGTGGGTTTGGAACTTTTTTTCGGCACTTATGGAAGACTTTTTTTGTGCTCATCAGTATATCTCACAGCCGAAAGACAAAAGTGTATTTCTTTTTGCCCTCCAATAAAAGTGTCCTCAAACAAAAATGAGTAGCTACAGGCCTCTCACAGACTGTAAAATTGAAGAAATTGATAATCGCTTTGGTTTTCTTTGTGAGTTAACAACATGCAATGTAAAAAAAAGAATTGCTGATTTATCGCGCTATTTAAGATTTGATCATAAAGCCACAAGAAGTTACCGTCGATTGCAAGATAAATTTGCTCCAATACGGAATATTTAGAATATAATAATAAATACATAAAAGAAAGGTAATTGCCAGGAGCCAACTTGACCATAGATGAATAACTGATTCCATTCAGAGGCAGAGAACCATTATGCCAATATATGCCATCAAAACCTGACAAATATGGTATGAAAATTTGGTGGATTTGTGATAGTGAGACTAGCTATCCATTGTATGGCATTCCTTATCTGGGCAAAGAAGGTTCCAATAGACAAACAAACTTGGCTCAAAGTGTTGTGAAGCAACTTTGTTAGTTCTACGAGATTACGAACAGAAACTTAACATTTGATAACTGCTGCACAAGTTTCGAATTGGCTTTATATCTTCAATCAATGCGTTTAACATGTGTGGGTACTTTGCGTAAAAATAAATCATGTATTCCACCAAACTTTTTACCGAGCAAGCAACGAAAGCCTGAAAGCAACCTTTTCAGATTTAGAAAGAAGATGACAATTGTTAGTTATGTTCCTAAAAAAAAAAAACAAAACAATGCTCCATGGCAGCATTGAACTTATATTACAACGCTACTAAGGGTGGCGTAGATACACTTGATCAAAAGTGTCCTGCTTTTTCTGCAAAAAGAATAACGCGAAGGTGCCCTACCGCACAATTTTTTAATTTAGGATATAGATGCTAAATTGGAATCAATAGCCAAAAAGGGTACGTCACGTAAACTGTTTTTGAAGGAATTGACTTGCGAACTTATAATGCCAAATATTAAAAATAGAAGTTTGAAACGGTTATCGCGTAACAACATAGTAAATATTAACGAGGAACAAATTTTTTTAACAATAATGACCAGCTCATTGGCTCCACCATCCCATGTCACCTTAGCCCACACGAAAAAGGAAGAGCTTCATTGCAATGTTGTGAATTGTGCAACAAAAATTTTTGTAACATTCTCAAAAAACGGTAGTTTGCTTTAAATGTGTAAAAAATAATTAATTCATATTAATTTTATACTCTATTACATATATTAATACATATATTAATGTCTTAATAAGAAACTGGAAAGAAGGTTATCTTCGACTATGCCGAAGATGAAATACTCTTCATGGGACGCATTGAATGAATGTTTCATTGTATTATTCAAATCCCACCCCCTCCCGATTCGGCTGGTTCTGACAAATGTCCTGGCCTATCTTGGAAACTGAAGGTCCAAGTTTCAGTTGGATGAAAAAAACAAAAGGATTTGTAATAAGAACTAGTGGTCTGATGGGTGTGTATCCGACGTGTGGACGACTGGTAAAAAGAAAAGTTCGTGCAGAATTTCAGCTCCCTAGCTCAAAAACTGAGGGACTAGTTTTCATACACACAGACGGACAGATGGACATTGCTTAATCAATTCGTCTAATCGAGCTGATCAAGAATATATATGCTTTATGTGTTTTTTTTTTTTGTCTCCTTCTGCCTGTTACAAACTTCATGAAAAGCTTATAATACTATTCACTTCCGTGAAGAAAAAAATATTTGGGTTACGCTTTTTTAATTACACAACAGCTTTTTAAAGTGTTTGTTCTTGGTGGCTTAAAGTCACCACGTGGTACTTAACGTCACAAATTTCGCCTGGTACAAACCCCAAGGTTTAGCCTTATAAGAGACTCATCTACAGAACACCCAATCCTTTACCATACCTACCAACTGTTCCATGTTAACCCCTCCTTACCGAGATGTATTATTATTATCCACAAATCAACTGAATTCCGCCAGAACATATTGAATGACGACTTTGATGCTATTTGTGCAGAAATTACATAAAAAAAAAACAATTCGTATAATCTTAGCATACTTTGCGCCACATAGACACTTTTCGATGGGAAATCTAGAAACTGTCCTCCACACAACTAACACACCACAATAGTCACAGGTGATTTCAACTGCTAGCACAGAAAATGGGGCTCAGCAACTAACAATAGAAAAGGTGAAATCCTTGAAAACTTTATTTCACACTCAAACTACATTCTATTAAACAATGGCTCACAAACCCATCTAAGTACCCACATCACTCTTACAAGTATAGACCTCACATTTTGCAGTTCAGAGTTAAGCATTGATAGCGTGGGAAACCGAAGATAACCTCTATGGCAGTGATCACATCCCAATAATCTCAATCTTTCTCTACTCCAATCATCTCTAATCAAACTCCATACAGACCTATTTTAAATCCAAACAAGCAGACTGGACTCTATTTTCTACCAAACGAAGAGACTCTTTTCCGGCAAGCCGCATTCAAACTCACATAATCTCAACCGTACCACCCCTAAAAACTTACACACTCTTTGCACTTGCAAAATAACAGCATGGCAAACCTAAAAAGACACATCACCCAAAACATAATAAACTACAAAAAAGCTAATGCAATCGATGAGCTCTTAACTAACAAAAAAAAAAAAAAGCACACTGCACCTCCCAAATCAACCCGTCCACATCATTCAGTAAAATCTGGCACAACATAAGACGATTCTGGTTATCCATGCAAAATCATACACAGTATCCTTAACACAGTAAAATCACAGCATACAGCAAATAAAAGTGAGATCGCAGATATTTTATGCGACTGATGCTTCCCTGCAAAGCTGCTCGAATAATCGAAGGGGATAACTCAGCCATAGAGTTTTCAGCAGCTCTCAACTCACTAAAAGGACGTACTCCTTAGCGTACGCTACAATCGATATCTGGACAATGAAACTAAGCTTAGAGTACTCAAACTTCAAAATGAATCCTCAAACACTATATACCACAAGCCTTCAAAACCATCCAGTCCCGGTATTAAAATCTGCAGCAGACAAAACAACAATAAATGCCTACCGTCCAATCTCATTTAACCGCTGTAAAGTACTAGATAAAATAGTCGCGAAACGCCTTTGGTGGTTTATTATAAGGACATTGGCTTCACGTCTATGCAGATGACTTCAACCTAGTCATTAAACTAAAACCCGAAAACCCAAATAAACTTAGAACCGATATTTTTCATCCATGGTGTGATTACTCAGGAGCCCAACTTTCACCAACTGTAAACACCTTCACATATGTAGAAAGCATAACTGCGATTGCATGTAACGTCAGGCAGCTTTCAACTTAATAAGGTTAACTCCCTAAAAATCCTTCAATACAGTTTCCCTTACATATGTAAAAGCACTTATTATTTCCAAAATTGATTCGTAGTCGCCTTTTGTCCCAAATCCGCCTTTCGGCCATCTCCATCTCAGCGCTCAGAATCTTCCTTGGGGCATTCCTTACCAATAAACAACATATTATTTGAGTCAGGAAATAAGAAGAAACCATATAACTGAACAACTCTTTAGATCACTTAGTTCATCCAATTCACCTATCTACAACATTGTTAAAAACTCAGCCCCTTAAGAAACTCAGATACCAATCTACAATAGATAGAGCGATCCACATGCCATACCTTTGTTCTAAACCTCACACTGAAGGCCTACGATGCCAGTGCTCTTGTAATTTTTTAACCTAACTCATAATTTGTAATTATAAGGTAGTTTTTTGTAAATAAAAAAAAAAAATTAAATATTATATTGAAGCTATTTCAGCAAAGACGATTAAAATGTCTGCGTGGCGTGGTGGTTAGAGAGTAGGAGTGGCAAACCGAGGGCGTTCGAGTCCTGCACTGGGAGTATTGTTTTTTTTGTTAATTTTTACTTAATTCTGTCTTAATAGAACTCTCATTCTCTCATTAATGCAGTCAAGTCAAACAAATCGGCATCATTGTTGAATTATCATATTGACAGTTAATAAGTGAGTATGAAGAAATACCACACCACAGTGTGTTCGGCAATTGTATGAGCTGCAACTTATAAGTTGTCCAATCTGATCTTCACTTAGCTGAGTAAAAGCAATAATAATAGATAAGAACAGTGTTCTCATAGCCCATGATGATGGTAAGTTCTTGCACTGAATGGAATATGATGTGATGCCAGCTGAAATTGCTTTCAAATAAATTTATTATATTGACAAACAAATTAAACTTTCAATAGATGGGGTCTTGATGAGTCCTGATAGAAACGCATAGCTGTAGGTATTAGTGCTACTGCTGAGTTGATTTGATTTTGTTTCATATTGATTGAACTTTGCAAATTAAAGTTAGTACGAACATAATATTGTAATATATGAAATGATATTGTTTTCTTTATTTGATATAATAAGTATAAATGTGTCAAATGAATGCATAAGAAATTAATTGTATATTAAAGAAATGCTATAACTTTGAGATGAGATTGTAGATTGTTGTATTGTTTGTTGTTGACTGTTATACATAAAAAAAAAAAAACACAAAACACAAAAATATTGTCAGTTTCAGTTTGTGTTTCTGAATTTCAAAAATATTAATATTAATTATTATATATTAATCTTATTATTGTAAAATTGATTTTTTAATTATTATTTTCATTGTTGTTAATCAACAACCCTGTCGAGTCTCCTTTTAAGTAACGTCTGTTTGATTTTATAAATTTGTGGAATTTAAACAATTGATGGCTATAATAGTCATCAAAAAAGAATCCAGAAAGTGTTCGGCGGATCAAATAGTAATTACTAATATATGTGTAATGCAGATGATGATCATTGATTTTTTGATGAGATGATGTTGATAGTAGCCATGGATGGAAGAAACGATACATGAAAGAAATAACACAGAATGAAATACAAATTATAATATATAATAATTAAAGAAATTGTACATTGGATTCTATTGTAAACTGCCAGTTAAATAAAAAGAAATATTAACCGGAAATATGTACTTATAATTCATACTTCGTTCAAAGAATATACTTACTTATCATATAAAAAACCCTCTAAACTATAGTTTTTATTTTTATGTATGTGAAATCTTCAGTGTTTGGAACATAACGAATGAAATGAGGAGTTCCACTGCATTTCTGAACATTTGCGAATATCTAATGACTATAATATTGAACTACATAATCGGAACTTTGGACGCAGACAGGATACAGACATTTTTGAAGTGATTTTATTCTTTAATTATCATTTGCATGAACGAGCCTACGTTATTTTATTGATTTAGCAGAATTGATAAACCATTTAACACAATTGCCAATTTGCCACTTAACACATTCCTCGTGGATTTGGAGCCTAATTCTAACAAAAAAGTGACATTTACTATTATATGTATGTCGGTATAGATGTACAATCTGTATCTATCACCAGAGCCACACCATCTGCCCAATGAATAATGTATACATAATGTATTATATGGTATAATAAAGAGATGTCTAGAGTTTTCACACACTAAGCGATAGTTAAGATATTACTTAGTACTTTACCTTAAATTGTTATCATTTTGTGCGAATACATAAGCACAAATAATGACGTAGCCCCTTTGTTTATGATCAGTATTGCAATCTACGATTAGTATCGGCAAATCATCCTTTACAGCAATACG
Organism: Amiota minor; assembly: GCA_037043295.1. Classification (NCBI taxonomy): domain Eukaryota; kingdom Metazoa; phylum Arthropoda; class Insecta; order Diptera; family Drosophilidae; genus Amiota; species Amiota minor. Next base: position 485,042 of record JBAMAW010002161.1, on the reverse strand, counting down.
CATAAACTCAATTGCCCTCTTACAAGACGATTGTATATGAGGTGGATATAGACCATGGCCATAATTTAAATTTAAAGTTTTAATTGTATTATTTTTGTAATTAATGCGAGCGACAGGTGGTGGTCCTTCCCATCCATTGACCTTGTGTGCATCAATGTAAATGCAATAGCGTATATTTATCGTATCTAAATGATCAATGTTACGCCACTTTGGATGGTTAGTATAACTGACGTTAGGTAACCATTTTTCTGGGTGCTCGGTATTATTATCCATTTCGTATTGATTACTTCTTATTGTGGAGTACAACTGATGCGACTGTGTAATTTGTATTGTCTGTAAAAAGAAAATAAAATGTATTAATAAATAACTACTTTCAAGTATACAACACTTGGTTTCTCTGGAAGTTTATTGATCCAATAAATTTGGACTTTTCTAATGTTAAGTTATCGTTAAGGGCCTATCTTTATATAGTTTATGATTGAGTAAGAGAAAGATATACATATGTAAGTATATGCTTGTTTAGGATTAGGATTAAGATTTTGCAGAACCACACTTCACGTTTTTTCGTTGTTCATGCTTTGCTGCTTCTTGAATTTTGTGTGCTGGAGTATTTATTCGTCTCTCTTTGTTCTTTTCTTTCTGTATATGATGTTCACTGAAAGCAGAACAAGATCGAGAGATTGTTTTGTTGCTGTTATTGTATTTTTTTCCCTCATTTATTATTAGCTGAGTATGCACAAGGAACATTAGAGCAATAGAGAGAAAGAATATACTCATGACTGTTCATAGCATTCTTTCAAACAGTCGAAACCGTTTAAGAGATACACAGCTTAATTGTACTTCTTTTCCATAAATGCATACTTTTTTCTACAATTTCCAAGTTGAACTTATTCGATCTGTACTGTACTTTTGGCAAAGGCGTTCAAAATGAGAGAGTGAGACAGTCGTAGCAGAAACACCTGAACAACGCATCGAACGACCTGATGCCAAACGATATTTACACACGGCAGGCATACGAATATTTATATCTCATTTTAGTTATCATAAGCCACTTGAAACGTTTGTATCAGAAAAGAAAGTAATGAAATAAATAAATAATATTATAGAACACAAATCATTTTGTTCAGAAGTTTCACTTCAATTATACGTACATGTAGGTGAGGCACGGCTGTGTTCTAGAGCAATAGTGTCACCTAGGAATGGCACTGATAATGAAATATATATATATATATATTTATTTGAGTATACAAAAGTTTCCGGCCAGGTTTAAAGGCTATTGAAGGACAATTTAATGGTAGCGACTATTATCACTGGCCCTGCAGTCGATCAGTTGGCTCATATTCGTACGATACCGTTGATCCCTAGCAATTTGCCAATTGCGTTCAAGTGGCTTCCATTTCCGGTGAAAAAAATTAACACACCTTCGATTTAATAGGGATTGACCTACGAGCGTCGGAGCTCCCGAAAATCAATTTACGTTGCTACCACAAAGCCACTAAGCCACTTTAGTGGCTTACATTCCCATAAATAAAACATTATTATTGTTATTATTACCTGCTTAACTGATGCCGCTGCCGCTCTGATTCTGCCGCTGCCGTTCTGAGGGTGCCGTTCTGATGCTGCCGCTGGTGAATTGGTTACTACCAAAAATTTAAAGAAAATAGTAAGAAATATTTTATTTTAAATTTATTAAATACTCACTTGTCTGGTGATCGATTACACAAAAGAAAATTAAATTTTCTTTACGAAAGAAAGCATTAAATAATTAAAAATTAATGGATTTTCGCAAACAAATTGTCGCACTCAACTTCAATATGCTAGTTGGCGTCAGTAGGCATCAACTTGGACATCACTGGCAGCACTTTGACTTCAATTTCAAGATAACCTGGCAGCACTGTTCCGATATACATATGGTGTACATTACCATTTGAATTGCAAAGTGTATACTACCTAAATGCGCCAAAGAATTTAGATTTAATGAATTAATTGTTTTTTGCTTTTTGTTTTTTTTTTTCATTTATATAAGAAAATACATTCAGTCGAGGATCGTTGCAACATTAAAAATCAGACACTTCTGTAAGGAATAAAATAAATAGATGATAGTCTTTTGTATGGTTTTTTGATGGCTAAAAATTGGAGAATGGTGAACATTGATTTCAAAAATGTATCCCAATAGAAATCCATCGTACAATTTTAACAGCAGATCTATACACATTAGAAATAAGGATCAAGGAAACGATTGCCTAAGACGGAAGATAACGAATGTTCATAATCACATTTATTCAAAGATCTCGAATCTGATAAAATCTTCCTACCTTATGGACGGAAAATATCTGTTTCTGCTTGGCAAACTAAACCGCCACAAAGACCTATGTATGTGGCAGACTTTATGATATCAGGGTTATGACAAAGCTGCATGGCCAGTGTAGCATGGAGCATGGTGTGTCCGAAGTAATTTTTCAATATTGTACCATTGTTATTTCTTGGACTACTCTTTACTCTAAATAAATTAACTAAATAGTTAACATACAACTTTCATTCTACATATGTCAGTAGGGGTTTAATTATGGCATGGCATAAAATTATATTTAAAATAAAAACAACCAAGATATGATGCTTCTCATAGTTATTGTATTATACGGTAAGATTTTCTTATGTATACCATCGACACCTATGCGGACGACACCGCGATCCAACAGCTGCATGTTCAGTCTAAGAAAAGGCGTCTGTCCATTTGTAACTTACAACTCAAGCATCATTCTGCAGAAGTCTCGGTTGATCCTGAACAAAAATGGCGTGCACATACAAAAGTGCTACGAAAAGCTTAGGAAGCTGGACTGGCCGCCCTAGGCTTCAACATACTCAGCCTGCTGGTTAACGAACCAAAGATTGTGGCTAATATTTCTATTTTTTAGCTTTTACAATCTCAATGCGTCTCAACAGAATTCTACTCTACTGTTTGGTTTCGTTTGGTTGAGTTTAACCAAAAATTGAAAGTAATAAAATTCTGAAAAAAGGATAACTTCTAATCAAAAATATTCGGCAAAAGTATTGTGTGTACAATATAAGTCGACTAAAGTTGCTCTCATGAAATGGCACAATTAATATTTATAGTTCTGAATACATAGATTAGATAGTTTTGAAAACCGAAACACAGAATACCCGAACATGTCAACTGTTTTAGCTAATCAGGTATTTGTTTAGTTTTAGAAAAACTAGTTCGGGATAATAGAGCTTCACAGTTTGCAAAAAACTAAGTCATAATGCCAGGACTTTAATATTGTGTTAATACTTCGGTGGATGTGATAATAAATTACAGATGATGCATGTGTTTACCATATATAAATATATATAGAGCGGTTTTAAATATTCATAGACTCGCCTCAAGAGAAATGCAAACTGAAAGAGGAACAGTACATATAGTGCTCCATAAGAGCACTAAAATTAAATTTTTAAAAAAATAATCTACAATATTTTATACAATATTTAAACCTAATACAAATCACTCATCACTCGTAGATCTTACAATCTTTGATGTATTTATACCATTAAAAGATAATCTAAATCACCACTCGAACACGGAATGCAGTTTATCCTGTAGTTTTTTTTCAATCTTTAATAGACTCAACATGGTTTTGAGAGGTTGCTTATTTAAGTTATTACTCGAACAAGAAATGAGATCTCCCTGTAGTTCTTTTAATCTTTGATAGATTTAGGCTATCTTTCATCACTCGAATAAAGAATATCGGATACATTCAATACCACCATATTGGATTTGAAAGGTTATATAAGTTACCACTCGAACAAAGTTTGAGGTCTCTCCTGTAATTATTTTCAATCTTTAATAGGTTCAGATTCATTCACCAGAATGGTTTTGAAATGATATGTACAATATAGTATCACCGGAATGGTTTTCAATGGGTATGAGTCACCACTGGAACAAATAATGAGGTCATTCCTGTAGTTCATTCTTTAATAGATTTAGGTATCACCAGAACCGCTTCGAAATTGTATCTATGCCGATTGGGGCTTTGTTTTCTGTTAAGATTGTTATTATTAATGATCATGGTTGCTCAATGAATCCCACAGTTTTATTGTATGTACATACTTTACCATAATAACCTTAAAAAACAAAGGTTTTAATGAATTCCAGCACTCCAAGTATAAAGCGACTTATCCTGACACGTTACATGTGTTATGTATCGTTGATTCAATATTCAATTCACAAAATCATCGGCAATTTTTCTTTGAATGATTCCAAAATTATATCAAAATCTTAACAATTTCATCAACACTTTTATTAACTTAAATTTACTAGTGTTACCGCTGTAAAGATATTTGTGCCGACTATTGTATCAATACACATCAAATAAATATGTTCCATACTGTTTATTGTATTTACGTAAATATGCCTATATATATTATATCGTTATTGTGATTCTGATTATGTTGTTGTGTATTTTCAGTATTTTTTAACTGGTCATAATACGTGTATGAGGTTATGGTCTCCTATATTGGTTAATCAGTTTGATTTTGACTTTACATTTGTTCCCCAAAAATTCAAAAATATTCAATGCAAGTATGTAATTGCAATTGCATTTCAATTTAATTAAATGAAAGTGAGTATTTTCTGTGCAAGGTTTTATAATAATTGTACTATCCTACCCAATTATATGTACATATATGCTGCGATGTGTTATAAGTATTGTATGTACAGCGGTCGGCATGAGTATTTTGTCAAAAAGCAATTCAACCTTTTTGTGATTCTGTTCCACTCCAGCTTCATGTAACAGAACTTTTATTATGATATAATGTACAATATTTCCCTCAGGACAATGCACCTTGTCATAAGAGCAAATTGAAATCGAAATATTCTTGACAGAAGTTGGGGTCGAAACGTTGGACTGGCCACCCCAAAGTCCGGATTTGAATGTAATTGAAAATGTTTGATCATAACTGAAATGAAAGAGATCCGACGATGTAACAAGAACGAGTCAAGAAACTATCACAGATGTCACACAGGGCTGGAATGAGGACTTTCTCGAATCCCTTGTGGACTCCATCCCAAATCGACTCCAAGAAAGTGATAAATTCTTTTATTAATACTGACATATTTTATCAAAATCGCTAAAGTTTAAAGTAATCCATTGTTGTTACGATCGTAAACAAAAACATATCAAAATACTTATGACATTCATTGATTATTCTTTTTAATTGAAAAACAAAAAAAAAAAAAATATCTAAAAGAACATTTGAAATGTATAAATTAATTTTTTGTTTTTAGATTATTGCATTATTTAGTATTGTAGATTTGAAATAAAACGAATAAGAATGGAGTTTTTGACATGTCAAAATACTTATGCCGACCACTGTACAATATATTTGTTTATGTTATTATGTGTATGTATTTACCTATTTCATTATTGCAAAGAATTATACTTATTCCTTTGTCCCTCCTATTTTCTATACATGTTTGATGGTGTAAATGATTTGAATTTTTGGTTTATGGTTTTTTGATATTGTTTGGTTTTTGTTTTTCTTTTGAATTTTCCGAGTAATTTTGGTTCATTTTCAAAATATTGTACATTTTTTGTTAATTTCATTTTGTTGTTAAACAGAGAATTTTTGTTGCATTTATATTACAATTTGTAATTAATATTGACATTTTGGAATTGCATTAGGTTTCCTATACATTTCTTTCTTTCCTTCGTTGTTATTAGGGTTGCTGTTGTTGCCACTAGTAATATTATTTTTTACTGTAAACTAAACACAAAAAAAAACAAAAAAAAAAAAAAAAATTTAAATACAAAACAAGTGAAAAATCAGCAAAATGTTAATTATTTTTCAATTATATTTTTTTGATTGTAAGTTGTGTATGGATGAATTCTGTTTAACTCAATTGCCTGTAAATAAAATTTTTATACAATGGAAATGATTTGCAAAAATTATTTCTTATATTGTAATTGACGCAGAAAGGTTTTTTTTTATTACGAATAACAAGTCAATAAGCATTGCATATATTGCAAACATTGCAGGAGTGTAAATTTAGACAGCAAAACAATTTGAATATTAACATACAAAATATTAATGTGATCGATCGCTCCATTTTTTTTTTCTAGTACGTGAGGCGAATAATAAGCTCTTGAAAAAAAAGATTCGTAATTTTTAATATAAACTCCTTCTATTGTAGCTCTACACACAATTCGAATTTTTTTTTTTCCAAATTTTTTAAACCATCCAAAAAGTAAGTTTTCAGACCTTCGTTTATTTCATTGACGATTCAATGTAAACTGATTTAGTAAATTTGGGAATAAAAAGAAGTTACTGGGGGCGAAATCTGATGAACACGGTGGATGTTGTATCAATTGGAATTTTAATTGCATGATTTCTCCTGCGTCCGTGCATTGTCCTAGTGCTGGAGGCATGATGCTTTTCTTTTCCAAATGAGGACGTCTTGTCTTGCAATAACAACCCATAATACCCTTCACTTATTGTTTACCCTTTTCCCAAGTAATCGGTGATTTTGTTTTCTCGTGCATTGCAAACAAACCGTGGTCATCACCTTGCTGGCCTGTTCACTTTCAAAAATCTACTGTTTTCACTGCTCCTTTTTTTCTGGAGTATAGTAGTGCATCCATTCTTCGTCTACAGTTATGTATTGGCACAGAAACTCGATACGTTTGCCCCAGCGTCAAAATAGCCTTAGAATCGACTACACGATTGCGTTTTTTTTTCTATTGCAAGCAAACACGGTAACCAACTTGCTAAGAATTTTTTCACACCAAATTTTTCGCTCAAACTTAAAGCGAGGATCCTTTTTTTTCGGCACCTGAATCTGGGTTGGTTCAGTTATGATTTCATTTTCACAAAAACATTAGATGCTGTTTAGGATGTTCAATCCATTAGATGTTTTCAGAGTAGTATAAAATTGTATCCTAAAAATCTCTAAAACTGTAAAAGTGATAAAGCCGATAATTTTCAAAACTGTGCTAATAGTACCTACAGCTTTTCTACTGTATGAATCCGGGGGGTAAAACAGTATCAAAGTATCCAATTCTAATTGTAATATTCTATGCAGGGCATATTCGGCTGGTTCCGATAAATGTACTGCACCTATTTTGAAAACTGATACTATCCAAGTTTCAGTTTGATAGGACAAAAAACAAAAAAGTTTTTCTAATAAGAACCTAAATTCAAATGGGTGTTTGTATGGGAGTTTGAATATGTCTTTGTATGGGAGGTAGCCCACCCTAGTGGTCCGATTCGGGTGGTTCCGACAAATGTACTTCAGTTCTATAGCCAAAAACTGAGGGACTAGTTTGCATTCATACAGACGGACAGACGGACATGGCGTAATCAATTCGTCTAATCGAGCTGATCAAGAATACATACGTATACTTTATGTAGTCTCTTCTGTCTCCTTCTGCCTGTTCCAAACATCATGACAAACTTATAATACTATTCACTACGTGAAGAGTACAATTATATCCAAACATTGGCACAGATTATCAAAAAGAACAAGAAAACCCTATAAATTTTTATATTTTGAAATAATGACAGAATTAACAGTTTTTATGATACAAAAACAATTATAAATATTAGAAATATATTTTAACAGAGAGTGCCTTTTAAAATTTGTTTTCTTTCCATTCAATATAAAAAGTATATCGTATTGTGTTCTCTATAAGTTTTATATATCTCCTGTCTATTCAAATCAAAAAAAAAAAAATAAATATATATATATTTTGTACTAAAAACCGCGTATTTGTATTCGTATATATTAAAGTTTTATTTTTGGTAAACGATGTTGGAAATATTGGCGTTACCACGGCGCAACGTAATGCCTACCAATCAAGCATCGAGCCGACACACTAATTCTAAGACTGGATTGCCCATCAACGCACTACCTGGCTGGGAAAACATTCCGTTGAACTGTAAGCTACCCATGCGAAAATGTCCAGGTAATCCAGTAATTTTTGCCAAAAGCAAAATTGGACAAAGGGTAAGTTCTTAATTCACATTTTACTTAAACATAAAATAAAATTTCCCTCATGAAATGCATGGGATAGTTGAGGAGCACAAAACAAGAGTTCGATAACTCCGTTGGTGACAAACTTCCAGAGTACAACCCATTGCACGATCCTAATCTCAGAAAATTTTATTCTAATGAACGAAATTTAAAGGTCAGTTGTGGGACTTAGACTGCGATATTTTAGTTAATACAATAATAATAATGTGCGATTGAAAATATTTTAGCGTTTGCGTGAGAATGGAGAAATCACTGAAAACAACGAAGTAATTTGCAATCTAAAAGATTTCAATGAATATCGTCAAGAGTTGCACAAGTCAAATTTGTATTATGTTGTGCAGGAGCACAAGCGACGGGTGAGTAGTGTACATTAGAATTCATTATTAGAAATAGGTACTTTAACTAAGACGATCGATCTCACAACACTAACTTAAACAGGAAGCTGAACAATATGATCGCTTACTCGTTTCAAATGCGGAGAGTATTGCGAAGCGCGATCATATGAGTTTAGCTGGACGCCAACACAGCTATGAGGAGATTTTAGAACGTAAAAAACGTGTTGATGAAGAGCGTCACATGCATTTTTTAAGATTATGGAATGTGAAGAGCGAAAAATTCCGACGACTGGAGGCTTTCAATAAGATCCAAAAGTTCTTGATGGGCCACCATAAAATGCTGAATTCGATGCGCATGCAACATCATTTGGATGCGTCCCATGATATACAGCGCAAAAATTTAATAAAGTTCAAGAGACTGTCTCAATTCAAAAATGATCGATTTAATAAGAATATGCGTAACCTTCACAAAAAACGCACTTTAAAAGCTGCTGACGGTCAAATTGCGTCGTGGATGAAGCGCTTAGACGAGCGCATTTCAAATCAAAAGCGCATAGAAATACTAGTGGCAGAAATTGAGGAAGAACGCCGGAAATTTATTGAGGCAAGTTGAAAAAAACTATTTCCCTTTTATACCATTTACAAAAGTGTATTGATACACTTCATGTAAATCTGAATCACTTTTTTGATCTGATGTTTGCAACGACTTTAAAGTCTTTAAAATTTTAAGATGAAATTGTCTACATCATCTTTACTGTGAAGACATAGCCACATTTCAAACGACACAGTTACATGCAAATTACTTTCATAATTTTGAAATCAGCCCTAGAATTTTCTTCCAGTAGACCACAGAGAACAGGGAATTTGAAAGAAATTACAGTATCTTATCGAAGTATGACATTAGTGTCACAATTCACCTCTATTTATTCAAAAATTGACACCACTATGTAGTTTACAAAGAAACAAATATATTTTTATGTAAATGCCTTACCTACATCACGATTAAGTGGTTCAAAATCTCGAATACAAATTAAGTGTTTCATGAAGTTGTTTATGTACAATATTTCATTAATAGACTCATAAAGCCATTAATCAGGAGAAATGGGACAGAATACAAGAAGAGATCAAGCTGCGTTCACGAATGTCGCAGAAGAAATTTATTCCAAAGCGGAAAAAACGCAAGCCTAAAAACAAGAAGCGTGAAAGCAAGCCTTTGGGCGATGAGTATCAAAAAACATTTGAAGCTCTTCTTAGTGCTGATTTGTGTCAAGCGCTGAATACTGCCATAGCATTGGAAGGCCCAACAAGAATAACATTTGCACATGACGATCCAATCTACAAAGCCGCTCAATACATTTTAAATAACATAGTTACAAGTTTTGATAAAGATCTCAGTCAAAATGCGTGTTCCGTGGAAACTATTTCAGAGCGTATGAGGATCTTCATCAACGATGCAAAGAAGTTTGTGATAAGTGTATGTTATGAATTTAGAATTTTTGAAATTTTTCTTAATGATTTAAATTGTGAACTTCTTCCTTTCTTCCATAATAGAAAGCCACTAAAATAATTGCATTCGCGCGCAAAGAATACATAACTGATGACCAATTACCAAAGTCTGGTCGATACTCTCGTGTCTCTTTCAATTGTTTGCCATGTACTATCGGATTTAGCAGTTACGACATTCACCCATTCATTGATGTGCGGACAGTCAGTGACCGACGTCCAACACCTGCGGTTTGTTTATTTACACAAGTACAATATATTATAAGTTTTAACTAATTAAACACACAAACATTTTGTAGGGTTCGCTTGCATCTCTCGTGATAAACCAATTTGAAGATCAGGGTCCTGTTTACATGGGTAACTTACCACATCTATGTCTAAATGAAATCGTCTTTATAGAGCACTATGTTGTTAAATTTAAACGTGCCTTGCTTATCGGTATAAACAAACAAGTGTTTGCAGCAATACACTGTCATTTTGCAAACAAAATAATGGAAGTACGTAAGGAGCTATTAGGTAAGAGGATTACTACAATAAATATGATGTATGATCCATTAAATTTATTCTAACAAATACAGAGTTGGACCACGATTTCCTCATTGATCAAATCACAAAAGGAATATTAAGTTATGCTGTTAACCCACTCAACTTTGAATCTGCTATGAAGCTAGCAATAAGTGTTTTGGCTAGTCAAATACTTGTAGAGCTCCAGCAGGGACTACTGCATCCAAATCAAAATCACTGTACACTGTGTTGTCAAATTTGCAATCCAATTGATATGGATGCTGCAGAAATTTACACCTAAAGCAGCCTAATTTATGCAAGTCAAGAAACCAAGTCACAGAATTTCATTTATTCTTTTAACTAAATTAAACGTATTTATTGACTTGCTCTGAGTGAATTTAAGTTTTCATTATGTATTACAACTAAATTGTACGCAATCAAATCAAATTCCTTTTAACAACAAATGCAACAGCCGAGAAAACGCCTTTTTTGTGTTTTTATTTTTTAATTTGTAATATTGAGCGTAGTAGTTTTGCATGACACATTCTAATGATTATAGTAGGAGGTCATGTGGATGGAGTCTTTTTAAAGTTCGCCTTATAGCTAGGCTTCCGAACAGGTCAGACGACAATAGGCTAGTGTGCATCTGGAACTTTGTAAGGAACCGGTTGTCACAGACATGAATTATAAAGCGCCATATTGTTGCCACTATTTGTAGGTAGATGAATCTTTTGTTGACTAGTGACTGCTTCTTTGCGAGCCGGTGGAGCCAGTCTAGCTTCGTCAGTTTTGGTAACACCGCGCTGTTATAATTTTAATGTTTGCACGCCATCCATATGAGACGTTTATCTATGATAACGGATTTGCTCCATCTGTGGAATGATGCTTGCATTGTAGGTTATAGCAGGGCAAACACCTTTTCTTAAAGCGAAGGTGCAAGTACCGGACATGGTGGAGTTGATCATTATATTCCAGCGCTTAGCACAGGTGTGAAGTCTTAATAAATATTGGTTTATTTTTTCCTCCGCTTCATTACGTGATACGGAATTGTAGAATTGTCGATATCTCTAGCAATGATTGCTTAGTCTTCATCGATTATTGGCATATCAGAGGTATCAAGTGCGTATAGGACCGGAGCGAGAACGCTGCCTTGCGGAGCGTTCATTCAGGAAGCTGCGGATTACAAGATACTGGTTGCCAGGCTGGAGCGTATGCATTAGCATACAAATTCAACTAACAAAAGTAAAGATTTGATGTTACGTCGATTCTGTGTAATTCATAGATTTGTGCATTATTGCTTGTTGAATATGCTGTATGAGTTTTTGAATGGAAAACTTTCCGATTCTTGATCATATTAAATATTCAAGTTCTGACATCTCTCAGTATCATACACATCATACAAAATACCATCTTGTTAAAAGAATCTAGAAAGCAAAACAGTTTATCTGTTTTGTTGACAATAAGAATTTATTGAATATAATTTTTATTATTGAATACTTTAAAATTTGTACAAATAACAATTTGTTTTTTACTAAAATTGTCTGCAATTGACAATTGCAATTATTGTTCTGGTATTTTGTCCACCTGGCAAATATCCATGAGCGTCAAATTTAATTTCTGTAACGTCTTCTAACGGGTTCTGTTCTGCCACCTCCATTGCGTCCTTTTCTCATTTTTTTGGTTGGCAACTCATTAGAAAGAAACCATTCTGCGTCAGCTTTCCATGGACACAACCATAAAAACAGCTGTGACTTACTCATGGCCTTGTAAGCAAAATAAACTGAGATAGCGAGCTTCAAAATATATAGCAGATTGCGTATCGTGAACAGGAAAAGCAATGGCAAATAAGTTTTCAACCATGTTCCCAGTGATGAATCCAGCATATCAAATAAACACTGCTGTACATAGTCACCGCTCCATTCCCATAAGACATAAGTTAGAATATCAGCAAGAAATACCAAAATAATCATTTCCAAAATTTGTCGTTGCTTGTCATGTCCCGGAATCCAGCTATGTAGTTTTACAATTAGTGCGAACACAAATAAAGTCGAGGATAAATCCGGATCGTGATCCCATGAGAATAATCGACATTTCGTTAGATGTAGTATTATACCAAATGTAAGTGTTAAAAGCAAAATTTTGTTATCCATTTTGTGATTTGATTTGATTTGGTATCAATTTTATTAATACGAAAATTTACAAGAAAAAGTTATACCGAAAGATTTTAGACCGAAAAGTAATGTGTAATTCAAACGAAAAATAGAATAAAAATTTAAAGATGAATTGATTTCTTTTGAAAAGGCTACATGTTTTTAGGACAACTAGAATTGTGGAAAATTATTATATGTATGCTACAATTGTTGGAGGATATTGTACTTGTGTTTCTGTTGTATGATTCTTATTTGTTAACGTTCTGCTATAATTGTGCCGATGTGCAGTGGCCCAGTTGTTTCTTGGCGGGGCTACCGATTAACACATTAATTTGTCTGGAAGGGATTTTAGTTGTTGCTCTGTTCCTTGTAAGTTAAATTTATTTTTATTGTACTGTCTACTGTTGTTTAGAGTATTATTAGTGCGTTGTCCTAATGGCAAGCCGTTTCTTGTAGCCATTTAGAGTAGGTAAGTTGAAACTTTGAAAAGGCAAGCAAGTAAGGACCAAATTAAGGAAATGCTGGCAATCTGGTAGAATTGGAATGAACCAACATTCTATGAGCTAAGAAACTAATTACAAGTTTGTTGACTTGGCAAAAGTTGTTAAATATTGGGACGTATTCATCACTTCCACTTTCCACACTGTCCTTGAAAGATATTAAAGAAAGATAGGAAGAAACATTTTTGGAGAACAAGATAAAAGGCTAAACGTTGTTAATCTTTGGTAAATATTACAAGTCAATTGCAACTAACCAGTTGATTTTGCTGTGCTATAGTCTTTTTTTTCGTTGTTTGAAACTACAATCCTGTCTCTCAAAACACCCACATTAATGTTTTCTGTGAATATCTTATCGTTGTAATGACTTCTGAATTTCATGATAACCCATCATTGTTGGATTGTAATTTCGTTGCTATCGGTGAGGGAAGTACCGCGTCGCATTTCTAGATAAATCAACCAGACCGGTCTACTGCCCTAGAAGATGCAAGTTCCACCACAATCACAAACACTAAACACTACACTGTACTTGTACCTCTAATCGATTCGCAACATTTACATAAAAGCACTGCTCAGCAAAGTACGTCCGTCCACTGGTGTGCTCAATAAAACTAAAAAAAAAAAAAAAAAAAACTGAGACTACAATATTATTTTATTATTTACTAGCTATGCTTACCACTTCTTCTTTCTTTGATGAAATTCATGTTAAATGTTGCTCACGTTAAAATTTATTTTCCTCCAGAAATTCGGTTTTGAATTCAATCAGTGGAATTTAGGTTAAACGAGCTGAAGCAACCAAACAAACAGGCAAACAAACAAAAATTCAAAATCCACAATTTTATACATTTTTATTAAAATTTACTAAATAACAAAACAAAAATTTGAATAAATTATTTAAGGTTTTGTAATTTATTTAAATAATTATAAAGTTTAATTTTTTTGACTGATGTCCAAATCTACATCTAATAATCTACAATAAATTGCCAGTCTCTTCTAACTTCGCACGCATACTTCTTTCATCTATCTAATATGATATGATTTATTTGTTTTTATTTGTTTTTATTTGTTTTTTTATTATCATTACATTTATCGAGTAACTTGTATTGTTATTTCAAACCATGAAATTCCTTGCACGAGAATATTTTCATTAAGAACTATTACATAATTAATTCATATTTTGTTATGATTTTTCAAAGTAAACATAACCAACTTATAATCAGTAAAGATATCTCAGTATAGCGTAATAGTAATTACGATTACAGTAAAGAAAATTATTGCAATCAAAATTATGAGCTTACAATTATTTATCCATCCAATGATATTCGAACTCTTAAATCGATGAAAATTTTGACAGAGTCAAGGTGAAGTTTTATTTGAAAATCATTCCCCAACTAACTTTAAAAATTTGACACTATTTCACGTCATCGCTCATCATTTTCCAAGTGACCATAATTGTCTTCTAAGACTACAGCAGGGCGGTCCAAACTGCTTGGTTCCCTGAGCCACTTTGGAAGAAGTTGTGGTGATTTGGGCCGCAAGTAAATTAGCAAGCAAAAACGGTCATCAAATTTAGTTAGTGTGCAAAAATGGATAATAAAAAAAAAAAAAAAAATGGGCCAAGTGCGAGTCAGACTCGAACACGGAGGGTTCCGTACCAGATTGAGGTTTGTATGGGAGGTACTCCACCTAATGCTCCAATTTGGCTGATTCCAACAGATATGCAGTGCCTATATTAAAAACTTATAGTGTCTAAATTTCAGTTGGATAGAACAATAATCAAAAAAGTTTTTCTAATAAGAGCCTGAATTTTAATGGTTGGTTTTATGGGAGGTACCATCCCTAGATGTTCGATCAAACTGAAATTTCGAAAATTTCGAATCATTAAAATTTCAAGATCGTGGGATTACTGGATCGTATAGCTGCCATACAAACCAAAAGTTTCAACTCTCTAGCTATTGCGGTTTATGAGATATGACCCGAGGACGAACGGACGGACGGACGGGCAATGAAGTCCCTGCAATAGGGTTCCTTTAGGTACCCTTTGGGTCCGGAACCCTAAAAAGGGTCCTCGGTTGAGCCACAACTACCTTGAGAGGAATGCAGCCCGCGGGCAGCAGGTTGGGCAGTCCTGGTCTAAAGCAAGCCATACATTATGCGATCGATCGTACAACCAAAAACCAAAACTTTTTTTATATAACCGTCATGCTACACTTGCCTGCACACATTGTACCTGCCAAAAATCAATGTTCCATTCCATGAAGTTGTTCACAGAAACTTACATTACATTATTAAAGGACACCTTAAGCCCTGAGCCCCATTGCTGAATGTTTTATGATAAAATATGGTAAAATCATAATTGAAGTGAAGTCCTTAACTATTGACCTTAACTTAAGCTAATATGAACCGTAACCTTTGAAATCTTTTAAACAAAAGTGAAAGGAAATTGAGTTATTGAGGTCTTTGTAAGACCTTTTTCTATATCAGAGAGGCTTATGTATTGAACTTCAACATTTAAATTAGAAGTCAACTATTCATTTACTCTCATACATTTTTCAAAACTATACTTATTTCATATTTATTACATTGTAAACCAGAAGCTTATATTCACATATATTTTGATATGGACAAAATCGACATCGAGAAAAGAGACTTAATAAACGAACAAGAAGAACAAGAAGTACAGCGCCCGAAAGAGAAAACACACTATATTCGAATCCTTGTCAAGATAGTTATAGCATTGGGAATTAGTATCATTAGGTGCGTTTTGATAAGGACCTATTGTTGGTTATATTTTGTCATATTGAAATTTCTTCGATTTCAGAACCATGATTGAATGTGATTCAGAATTTGGCGAACCCTTTTCTCGTATTATGGCTACATAAGAATGCAATGCACAAAAAGTTAACATATTTCCATGCTTTAAACTACGCAACAAAGCCACACTGGCACTGAGTGTTTACAGAGAGAGAGCGATCTATAAGTCCTTGTAGAAACAATATGAGTGACAAAGTCATGGCAAAAACTCATTAGAAAAATATCTCACTCAAAGCGTCAAGCAGCAATTGTTCCTTTTATACATAGATGTTCCATCTACTTATATGTGGATGCAACATTTAGATGTATGTTTCATAATAATAAAATAAAAAGCATCTTTAATGAAATTATTCTTGGAAGGGTTATAAAACACAAAAGTCTGTTTATTGTGAAACAATTATTATGTTATGCCTTCATATTTCGAAAGGTATTACACAATATTAATCAAATAAAGACATGAAAGGAAGGATAAAAGAATAGAGAACAAAAATAAACAATGAATTATTACACACTTTCATACTATTTATATATTTCTACACATATATTTCATTATTGATTTGTCTTATGCTAGAGTGGTAGAGTCAGTCAGTATACAAACAGCATTTCAACATTGTGATCGAAATATTTGTATGTGAGCTATACGATCTAGACAGCTTAAGGTCTTGAAAATCATATGGTTGGTAAAAATAGATCAGATACTTATACTATCCAAATTTCAAGTCGATAACAAGAACCTAAATTTGAATGGTTGGTTTGTATGTGATGCACCCCCTAGTGATCCGATATGTCTTTCATTTCATTTCCAACGCCTGTTTTGGTAACTTATAATGTATAAATTTCAGTTCGATGGTGGGAAAAACAAAAACGTTTTCTAATAAGACCCTTAACTTAAATGGGGTGTTGTATGGGGGTACCCCGCTAATGTTCCGATTAATATAAAATTATTACACTAAAAAATCTGCAATCCATTTCCACAAATTTCAATACCTTAGAGTTCCTGGATCGTAAAGCTCCCATACAAACCCATAGGATTCTTGTATGTGGACCCTTCTATATATATAATTTTTAGTATTTGTTGCTATAGCCCTAATAGAACTACATATTCTGCGAAAATTTCCACTTTCTACCTATTATGAGAGATGGAGCCCAAAGACGGCTGGACGGACGAACGGGCATTGTAGCCTTAGTAATAGGGTTCCATTTGGTAGCCGTTGGGTACGAAACCCTAAACAGTAATATAAATAAGAATACTATAAACAAGAATAGAATACAAGAGGGGAAAACTTCGCGCAAAATTTTAGCTCTCTAGTTCAAAAGCTGAACGACAAGTTTGCATGCAAACAGACGGACATGGCTTAATTAACTCATCTGATCTAGAAGATATATACACCCTATTCTGGTATTCTGGTATTAAGTTCCTCATAACCCTTCGTGTAGTCACGTATACCTTTCCGTGTTAGTCCCAATCAAAAAAGCCCCAGAAACCTGCACTCCAATAAGTTTACTGCCCTCTTAGAAAATCTCTTTAAAAACATGCTCAACATATTTTTAAGTGATGTCGAAATTGTCCCAAATCAACTGTTTGCATTTCGGTTCAAAAAGATCATAAAACAAAAGTTTCAATGTTCCAACTCCATAAAATGAAATGCAGTAATTATTATTATGGCTATGTCCGCGACTTCGTACGAGTGGTATTCAAAATTTGTAATAGTTAAATACGCGAAAGAAGAAGAGAAAACAAAAAATAAAATCGGCAGTATACATTTTGGGTTTTGGTACACGACTACCCCGTGACCCTCCCAATTCCCTTATTAACAAACTAAAATTAATCAACAGCCGCAAACACGAAACACACTGTCTATTGCTTTTCCCATTTTAAATAAACAGAAAATACAGAAACTAAGAGCGGAAAAAGTGCGTATTCAGAGAGGAAAAATACAACAATAATAACAACCAAACCATTAAAAACATTATCTTCTGTCTTGTAGTGATTTTCAAAAAACTTAATACTTCAAAATATTGTATTAAAAGTTAAAAACTAAAACTCTTTTATTAGCATTCATTTGTCATTTTAAAAAGGATTATTGAAACCGGCTTAGAATAGTGCACGCTAGATAAAAAAATGTTAAAAATTTAGTTAAAAAAGTTCCTGTATCTTGACAGCAGCGCCACCTACCGGATCCAACTGAAGCGTAAACCATCTTGGTGACCCTATAAGTCCAACAAAAAAAAAAAAAACAAAAAAAAATATCAAAATTGGTTGAGTTGTTTTCAATAATAAATATCTTACTTAGTAAATGTGTTTGACAAAATTGCAAATTTCAATCTCACATTGAATTAGCAATTTCTTTAGATTTTTCAATCTACTTTCGTTTTTTAAAGTTTGACAAAATATTAAGAAATACTTTATATTTTCTGATATCGTTAATCAAGTAAAGTGTAACCAACCGTAATTCAAACACGTGTAAAACTTTATCTTCGCTTCAAATATTAGATGACGCAAACTTATGTAGAATTATGCTACCATTTATTATGTGGGCAGGTAGACTTCTAGCGCATTAACTTCAAATGCAGCACTGCTTCTGTCAGCTATTATTAGACAATTGTCACATTTTGAGAAATCTGCGTCATTTAGTTTGTGTTTGACATCCATTGATATCAGAAAAATTCCTGCATTTCGACGAAAATAGAAAAAAGAAGCAGTGTTGTTTACGTATGAAAATCACATCATGGGGATTTTGCGTCATCATTTTCAATGGTTAGTTTTATTGTAGTTTATTGAATTCCATTGTGGTCGGAGCAGCACAAATGACGCCAAAGTGTCAGGTCTTTCAAAAGAGGTCGATACGCTGAAATCTTCATTAAAATCAAAATTGGTCTAGCCATTTAGGAGATTAAGAGTCACAAAATTTCGTACACTCGGATTTTATATAAGTATAAAGATATAAATAAATAAATTTGAAGATTAAGCGCAGCCTATTTTGACAACATCCTTAAGTACATTTCCTCCGAGATTCTGGTATTCTTGTATTATGTTCCTCATAACCCTTCGTGTAGTCACGTATACCTTTCCGTGTTAGTCCCAGTATTTTTAGAGCGTAGCGTCTCCGTACCTAGACAAGATAAATTAGTGGGATTCGATTTCTGACTATCATTGCAAACATCTGTCTCTATTTTGATTATTTTCCTCGTGTCTGGAAAACATTTAAAGTGGCGCCAATCAAAAAAGCCCCAGAAACCTGCACTCCTATAAGTTTACTGCCCTCTTAGAAAATCTCTTTAAAAACATACTCAACATATTTTTAAGTGATGTCGAAATTGTCCCAAATCAACTGTTTGGATTTCGGTTCAAAAAGATCATAAAACAAAAGTTTCAATGTTCCAACTCCATAAAATGAAATGCAGTAGTTATCGTTTATACCTTTTCAGATTTATAGAAAGATTTTTTACCGAAAGACATTTTTCTGCCATCTTAAACGGGATAAAATCTGTCACAAATTAGTGCAAGTATATAAGTGTAGGAGTACTCTAGGATTCTGTGTTAAGCCCCCCATTATTTAAAAAATCTATATGCATGATTGTAGTACTAGCTGTGCCCACGACTTCGTACGCTTGGTATTCGAAATATATTTGTAATACTTAAATACGTGAAAGAAGAAGAGAAAAAAAAATCGGAGGAACACATTTTGGTTTTTGGTGCACGACTACTTACTACCTTATCAAGAAACCACACAGTTAAATTAATAGGACAGTTTATAAGATTTGAGAGCTACGACACTGGGCAGTAATTGCAATTGCTAGTACAGAGATCGTCTTAGCCTTGATAAAAGATCAGATTAACCTACGATGAACCAAGGTGGTCCTAATTCTACTAAGAAGCGTCATTTACTTAATTGTAAAACAACAGATGTCATTTGCTGTATTGTATGTATAAATATTTCAAATCGAAACCATTGGTATAAATGTGGTTGAAACAGTATGTTTTTCTCCTTTCTGCCCGCTTGCATTTTCTCTCCATATTAAAAGACGTTGCGTTCATATTTGAAATCTAGTGGCTGCAAGTTATCCTCTTTTTCAGCGCTTCGCAATCGATTCTGAATTTGCCAGTTGACTTACGAAAGCCAGGAGTTGCTAATTTGACTCTTTCTATGATAGCGTCGATAATGCCATTGAAGAGGATCGGCCTCAGACGTATACTACATGTTATTGGTGTCAATACTGTTGATGTTGTGCCTGCTCCTAGTGTCGTTATTGATGTATGGTTTTTAGTTCTTTGTTTATAGATTGCATGGTCGTGTATCTATGCCTTTCTGTTTTAACAACGTGATGACGTATTATAGTCTAACTTTGTCGATGGGCTTTGTTAGGCCCATGAACTACATAAATTCTGGTTTATTATATTCTATAGATCTTTAATTATCTATCTAAGCATGAATATGATGGCATCTAGGTATAGTTTCAATTTACAATTTTGTGAACCATAAAATACTATTGTATGAGAAGCTAAAGCTGTAAGAAATTTAAGAAGAAACTGGTAAATATAATGTATCTACAATATTTTTAAGTCTGCAGTGTAAGTACCTATTATTTTTTTGTATTGTAAGTACGAGTATGTTGTAGTAGTAGTTTTTGTCATTAAAGGAATTTGTTCATGGCTTTGTACATTCACTTGTTTTGTCATTCATTTGCCATAAATATGCGCTAATGCTGGGGACTTTGTGATATTAATGGCTTAAACAACAACAGCAACAACATCACAAATAGCAACAATTACAATTACAACTATGCTGAGGATGATGATGATGACGATGATGATGACGATGACGATGACGACGACGACAACAAGAAATTAAAGCGAAATTTACTATCCTTCACAGCTTTATAACATTTACATACCCTACATAGCATTTAGATTGTTTGGCATAAGCATTTTGTCATGATGTCTGTAAAATTTCAAACTATATACTTGGATAGAAGTATAAGATGTTTTTATTATACATACAATATTATATCCTATAATACAATATACAATACAACATCACTCCATAAGCCTCCAGTCTGAGACATATGATTTCTTGATATTATTAATCTTCAAACGATACAAGTGAAAATTTCATGACATTTTTTTTTGACAAGTTACAGTTGTTTTTGTTAACCAAGTTTAATAATTTTATTCATTTGTGTTGATTGCATTGCATATTTCTGTTCAATTTGTAGTGTTCCGGAACCAAAGTAGTGCAGAGACTTCGTTGTCCTTCCGTTCGATATCTCATAAACCGTAATAGAGAGTTGAAATTTTCAGAATATGTAGTATCCGGGCAACAATAACAAATACTAAAACTAAAATTTCGAAAAACTTAAAGGGGTTCACATACAATCTGTGGTTTGCATGGCAGCTATGATCCAGTAATCCCACGAACTTGAAATTTAGATGGTTGGTGGCTATATATCAGAAACTTATATTGTCGAATTAAGTTGATCGGATATCTATGGAGGGTATCCCAAACAAACCCACCATTAAAATTCAGGTTCTTATAGAAAAACTTTTTTGGTTTTTGGATATAGGCGCGGTACATTGTTGCAATACTCAAATCGGATCACTAGGGGGAGTACCTCCCATACAAACCTCGATCTGTTACGAGTCTGACTAGCACTTGGCCCATTTTTTCAATTATTGACCTATATAGGTTTATGTAACTAGAAAAAAAAAAATAATAAAATAAAAATCAGAAAAATAATGATGCACAAACAAAGATTCGCTTTTCTTGCTAAATGTATGCTGATAGTTTTGACTTTGTATTACGTGTTTTATTTGTTACAATGTGAAATTTTTTTTAGCTGGTTAGGTCTCGGAAGGGTTTGCACTTGTTGAGCAATAATTTCTCGTTATTGTAGTAAGTATTTTTGATTTTAACATTGAAGCAAGTATAGATTTGACTTTGTATCATGAAATGAAGTGCTTTATAGACAAAATAAGAGAAACTAGAAAAAATACAGAACATCATCATCATCATCATCATCATCATCATCACTGTCGTCATCAAGCAAGTGAAACAAAAAGCAAATGAAACAGGATTTTCGAGTATTTTGTCATTCGCTTTTTGTCTTTACTTTTCTCTTGCAAATTGTATGCTTGTATGTTGTAAATACAAGGTTGTCATTGGATTTGAGAAAGTGTTTCATTTATGCTGTATGCCATTTTTCTGTTGTCAATGTTGTTACTGTTGTCAATTTTATTGTGCTTATAAATTTGTCCAAACATTTAGAAACCAACACACAAGACACACACACACACACACACACACACACACACACACACTCACATGCTACTTGCTTCGGTTTTGTTGTTGTTGGAACAATATGGGAGCGCAATTATCCAGCATTATCAGCTGTATTGTATTGTATTGATTTTGTATTGTTGTAGACACTATACTCTTTTCATCTTAGTATCATCTGGATTAGATAAAATCCCATATGCATTGACGATAATCTAGAAATATCTCACAGAGTGATAAAATTTAGTTTAAAAAACTCATATGTTGCCATTGTTTAGTTCCTAAATATTTGATTTTATCTAAAATTCCACCATTCATTGTATTTTATTGTATGAAATAGATTTATAAAAAAAATACTAGATAGGTATGGAGTACTAGCATCGGCTATCGGCTATCGGCTCCCTAAACTGTTCATATACCATCTTAGAAAAAATT